>AWOL01S0014535.1:20713-54613 GCA_000715115.1 Nicotiana otophora
AATCACCCCGACAAGTCACGTAACCACAAATGAAAAAAAGAGACAATAAATAGGGGAACATAGCTACAATACTCAAAATGACTAATCAGATCGTTACAAGAAATTTGGAGATCACCTCGTCCGGAAGTACCTGGATCTGCACAAGAAGTGCAGAGTGTAGTATGAGTACAACCAACCCCATGCAATAAGTAACAACACTAACCTTGGTATGAAAGTAGTGACGAGCTAAGAAGAAACATTCAGATACCAATATTAATAACTAATAACAACTCATGATAAAAAGAAAAATCAGTGTATGCATGTAGCTCAATAATATCAGGAATTTAGGCATACTTTCCATATATAACCGTTAAAGCCCAACACGGATAATAAATTTAATTTACTAGCTAGCATGAGGAAATTACATATCAAATATACATGTCAACTCAACAATATCACGATGGACCCATCAAGCATAATCACACATAGCATTGTACGGGTGCTGGCACAACTGCTCATCATCAAGCACGTATATAAAATAATATGCTTGCGCCCATTGTTGGCATATCAGTCTCTTGAGAGGTGGATACTGCCCAAGTACTAATTATAATCACATAGCCCAAATAATAGGGCCTAGTGCACGTGTCACCCCAAAACAATAACACTTAGCCCAATGTGAGCATGGCGTATGCGTCAACTCAAAATCAATACCAAATCGGCTCTATGGCCCAAGCTCAGTCATTAACTGATCAAGTCTCAGATAATCACATCTCACAAAACTTAGTTATATAGTGTTACATATATGAGGCACCAACCATCAAATAAGAAAGTACTGAGACAAAGATACCATACATGGACATAGCATTGTGACTGAGATTATGAGTGCAATTTAGGCAAATTGATCATTAACAGCCCAGGCATACCTTTCACGATCGAGAAGAACAAGCTTCCCGGTCCTCCAAAAAACTATACACAAACGCAAGCCCATGGCTGCAAACACGAAGCACAACACACTCTTGAACTACACGAACACGGAAAAAACATTGCGGTCGCGAAGGCTTAGTACCTGACACCTAAGCTGAACTCACCCTTCTACGCAAATGAGACCATCCATTTCTGATCATGATGACCACTCCCAACCAACACTTTGCATATGCGTCACAACTTCGCGAACTCGAAGTACATTTCGCTTGCCATACAGAATACTCTACGCGCTTGCGACTTACTCCTCTAGATCGTTGTAATGTATCGGCCTGTCATTTTAAGTATTTTTGCTATGATACCCTATTTATTTTCTCCTCTATGTTGTATTATGGTTATGTGACTTTCTGGGGGTGTTTGGTTTATGTTCGGGTGTGTTTCAGAGTGAAATGGGACACTTAGTCCTAAAGTTGGAAGTTTAAGTTCAAGGAGTTGACCATAGTTTTAATTTTGTTTATACGACTCTACAATGGAGTTTTGATTGTTCCAATAGCTCCAAATGATGATTTTGAACTTAGTAGCATGTCCGGATAGTGATTTGGAGGTCCGTATGTCGTTTTAGTTTGAATTAGTAAATGATAGAAAGTTAAAGGTTTGGAATGTTGAGAAGTTTGATCGGGAGTTGACTTTATTGATATCGGGGTCGGATTCGAATTATGGAAATTGGAATAGGTCAGCCATGTCATTTATGAATTGCGTGAAAATGTGAGGTCAATCAGAGGTGTTTTGGTATGAATCGGCATTAGTTTTGGAAGTCAGATGTTCATAGTTTCAATAGGCTTGAATTAGACTACGATTTGTTGAATTGATGTTGTTTGATGTGATGTTTGGCCTCTGGTAGTGTATGTCACGACATGGAATTTCCACCGTCGGGACCCTGATGGCGCCTAACATTAACTTGCTAGGCAAGCCAATGTTAGAGAATCGATAAACCAATCCTTATTCCATTCAGTAAATAACAGCAAATTAGCTAAGATAAATTATAGTGAGTGCAAAATAGTATAAAAACTGCATTAATTACTACCACCCGAATCTGGAGTCACAATTCACAAGCATTGTAGAATTCACTACAAGTAATAGTCTGAGAAAAATACAACTGTTTGAATGCAAGAAATAGTAAAACAGAAAAGATCGGCGGGTACTTCAAGGTCTGTGAACGACGACATATCTACCTTGAGTCTCCGGATAGCGGGCCCAACAACTAAAATCTCAATCAACCCGAGCCGGTACAAAAATCTGCACAGAAAGTGCAGAGTGCAGTATCAGTACAACCGACCCCATGTACTGGTAAGTGTCGAGTCTAACCCCAACAAAATAGTGACGAGGCTAAGACAACACACCTACAAATCAACCTATACAATCTAACAGTGTATATACAAATAACAACAATGAAAAGCTAGACATGTAATATCGGGAGGGGGAAACATGCTGAGGGAAATACGGGATAAATAATTACAGTAGAATGAAATACTGGAGCAGCCAATATACTATGAATCAATAAGAACAGTGAATACAGTAAAGGAAAAATGCACGGCATCACCCTTCGTGCTTTTACTCTCAACCTCACCATAACATTGACAGAAATGGCACGGCATCACCCTTCATGCATTAACTCTCATATCGTGGCACAACAGCACCCTTCGTGCATTAACACTCATAATACGGCACGACATCACCCTTCGTGCATTAATACTCACAATATGGCGTGGCATCACCCTCCATGCATTAACACTCACAATTTGGCACGGCATCACCCTTCGTGCAATAACACTCTCCCTTAACATAATGCAATGAACAAATAACAACATGGAGATAGAATAGCAAGTACAAGCATTACTTCAACATTTGGTTTCCCAATATCAACCTCAACTTTAGAATCAATAATCAATTATCACTAGAAGATCCGTAAACATGATAAGGACGATCAATTTAACAACACTAGTCTAAACACGTAGCAATTAGGCATAGGAAAGAGACAATATGAGAATAACGAGAGAAACATGGAAAACAGGCAAATTGGCGGCGCATAAGTACTCGTCACCTCAAATATACGACGCTGACATAAATTTCACATAGCAAATAGTTTGAGGGGTCCTAATTCCCTCAAGTCAAGGTTAACCATGATACTTACCTCGCTACGAAGGACACTCAGTACTCAGTCACAGCTTTTTCTCTAGAATCCACCTCCAAACCACTCGTATCTATTCAAAAATGACTCAATAATATCAAATATTGCTAAAGCAATCAATTACATTGCATAATTTGTTTTGGAATTCGACCTCAATTTGAGGTCTAAATCCGCATTGTTTTCCAAATCCCTAGTTTCTACCCAAAACCCCCAACTCTAGCTTGAAACTCTAGAGTTTAGGTTACAAAGTCATAAAATGTAAAGGGTAATTGAAAGAATGTGGTTTAGAATCACTTACCAACACTTTGGGGAAGAAAATGTCTTTTGAAAATCGCCTCCATACCGTCTAGCTTTTGAAAATGTGAAAGAATGGCTTATGTCCCGTAATGGGACTGTTTAATAGCTGGGCAACAGTGTTCATTGCGTTCGCGAGGACACTGTCGCATTTGCGAAGAGCAGAGCTTGACAAGCTTACGCGATTACGAAACTCCTATCGTGCTCGTGAAGGTTACATCCCCCTGGCCTTCACGATCATGAGTCCTTGCTCACATTCGCTATGAAGAGTGACTGACCCCCTCACCCAGGTCCCTATCACTACGCGTTCGCGTTGAGCTGGTCACGTTCGAGAAGGGTAACGTCCCCATCATTCCGCGTTTGTGACCCAGCCTTCGCGTTCACGAAGAAGTAAGATTCAGCCAGCCCAGTTTCTACTACGCATTTGCGAGAGTGCCTTCGTAAACATGAAAAAGGAAACCAGAAGGCACTGAAACTGTAGAAACTAGATTTTTCCCAAGTCAAAAACATCCCGTAGCCTATCCGAAACTCACCCGAGCCCTCAGGGGCACACAAGTCTAAAAACATCATACAAACTTGCTTGCGCGATCCAATCGCCAAAATAACACTTATAACTACGAATTTAGCACCAAATCAAATGAAATTCACAAAAACACTTTAAAATATCTATTTTCACAACCGGACATCCGAATCACGTCAAACCAACTCAATTTCTCACCAAATTTCACATATTAGTCATAAATATTATATTGGAAATATACCAGGCTCCGGAACCAAAATATAGACCTGGTACTAACAATGCCAAACCTTAATCAATTCTTAAAGACTTTAGATTTTCAGACTTTTAATTTTACTCAAAAATTCATAACTCGAGCTAGGGACCTCCGAATTCTTTTCCGGGCATACGTCCATGTCCCATATTTTGATATAGACCCACCGGGACAGTCAAAACACTGATCCGGGCCCGTTTACCGAATTATTGACCGAAGTCAATTCAAATGAAGTGTTTAGGCAAACATTCTTATTTTTATCAGTTTTCAACATAAAAGCCTTCCGGAAGGATGCCTGGAAGGCGCACGCAAATCGAGGAAGTCTAAATAATGATTTTTAAGGCTTCGGATCATAGAATTAGGTTTAATAACATGAGATGGCCTATCGAGTCATCACAGTGTAAGGCCCCGTTAAAATTTCCTAATGATTTAAGATTTTAAGGTGCACTAATAGTATTTGGGAATAAAGGAGACCCATGGGATAGAACCACTTCATTTTGAAATGAAAATATGTGTTTAAGGCGTGTTGGAACATACTAAGGAGTTTTGTGAATGGCAAGACTTTGTGTGGAACAAGTTGGATACATTACGTGGAAAGGATGTCTCAGTACGCACAACATCCTACTTAAAACGCATGCTGCTACAAAGATTTAATCACTTAGTAAGTGATCTACCTATCGAATTAAATCTCTTTGAGTCTAGTTTCAAACGCATCAAATTGTTTGTCATTTGGATATGTATACAGAAAGTTATGGCCATTGTACTAGACCTATGTCATATGCACGACTAGATGTACGGCCGCACATATTTGGGAGTTTGTGCCCTGTGTGCGCGGCCACGTGCCCAGGTGCAATGCCGTGCATGTAGGAACCCATTAAATAACCCCATGGCTGGGTAGAGAGAGGGGATAAGTCATTTTTGCGCTAAAACCTAATATTTTGAGAGTGAGAGAGTGCCCTGGAGTGGGAGAGTGATCTTCAACAAATTGTCCTTCAATTCTTGCTCAAATCTTTGAAGATTAACAAGGAAAACTCACTAGGTCTTCATCCTAGAGGTAAGATTCTACACCATAGCACTAATCTTTTCAATTTATTTAAAAATGGGTAATTAGCAAGATAATTCTTGGTTATGGGAGTTGTTTATTTTGCATGCATGTGTTATCAAAGGGTGTAGGAAGATTGTGAGCTAAAAATGGTAAAGAATGGGTTGTGGGGTGATGGAATCCCCTGTAAAAGGACCTTGAAACCTTAATGAACACCTAGTTGTTGATAAAATGCTCAAATGATCTAGAACCATGATCATCTTCCTAATTTTTTGTTCAACTTGTTATATTTCTAAAATAGATTGAAGTTATTAAGAATTCAAGAATATTTTAGAGTTCATGGAAGCTCAATTGAGGTATGTCGGCTAAACTCTTCTCTTAGAATTGAATCTCATGGTGTTCATGTAATTTGTGTAAGTCTCGAATTGATCATTATAAAATTGGCCATTTTGAATATGCTTGTGTTGAAAGATATATGTTCAATATGAATTCCAAATGCTTTTATCATGTTATCTTATCATTTGAGGATATGTTCAAAGTATGGGATGTGTGTTGAAAATGTTAAGACTTCAAGTCAAGTCCGAATAAAGGTTCTTATGCCAAATTGTGTGAAAAGTCTATATGTGCCTAAGATTCTTAGTTGCTCCCATGAGTATTTAAAGTCTTGAATGGAAAAGCCTTGTTGTTGTTGATGATGATGATGATGTTTGAAAGTGGAAAAAGAATTTGAATTATGAAATACGGCCAAGTGCCAAGAATGACTTTATTATTGTGTCCACTAGTGCCAATGAAAAGAAAATATGTGAAAGAAGTATGAAATAAAATGACTGATATAAAAAGGTTGATGTCTCAAATGAGACGGCCTAGCCGATCAGGTCGTGATCGGATGCCATATCGCACACATGGTGGCGATTGTATTGGAAATAGTAATTGAAATTATGATTGTGGTTGATGTCTCTAATGAGATGGCCTAGACGATCGGGTCGTGATCGCACTCCGTGCTAAAGGTACAGAGGTATTGGTATTGAGAGTGATTGTGGTTGAGGTCTCTAATGAGATGGCCTAGCCGATCGGGTCGTGATCCGACTACGTGGTAAAAGTACGGTGGTATTGGTATTGTGAATAATGGTATTTTGAATGATGACACATCGGTACTAAGGATCTCCAACTCAAAAATATGGAAATTTACTTGAAATTTATGTGATTCTAACTTGATGTTTTGGTATTGTTCTAAGCTTCCATTGATTTTATGATTGTTCCCCCTCGTAATATTATTCATTCTATTGAGAAGGTATTATGTTATTCATATTAGTGTTATTCGACGGTACTAATGTCCCTTTTTCTGGGGGTGTTGCATCTTTAATGGATGCAGGTGGTTCCACAGTATGATACATTGATCACTGATAGTGGTACACCCTCTTCTCAGCTGACTTGGTGAGCCCCACTTCATTACGAGGTCATGTATCTTCTGTTCCTTATGTATTATGTTGGAGGTATAGCTGGGGCCTATTTGCCGGCATTATCATAGTACTCTTCTTTATCTATATAGGCTCCATAGACATAGTGTGGGTTGTAAATTGGTGCTGGGAAGGTCATATAATCTTATGTTGTGGTCGTATTAATTGTTCCATTTCAGACTATGAAAAATGTGTGTGAAATTTTAGACTTTAAAATGATGAAACTATTAGTAATGAATTGGTATTGTAGACATGATCGCCTTATTGGATAATTAATGAATATATGTACTATCTCTATTTATGTATGACTTAAGGTAGAAGGAAATCTAACTGGCTTGCTCAGCCGGGTTCACTCGGTTGAGCGTCGGTCGCTCTCCCCAATTTTAGGACGTGACAAACTTGGTATCAGAGCCTAAGGTTTTAAAGTGTCCTAGGATGTCTAGGAGCCGTTTTTATTAGAGTCCTTATTATCGGTGTGTTGTCGACAACATTGATAATTGGGATGCTACATGGGCATTTAGGAATATTACCCTTTTTTCATGTTCCCGATTGTGCGATAAAGTTGATTGTAAGATGTTTCCTTCTTTAACTTGTGCTTTGCTCTAGCTTTCAGTATATGGCACCTAAGAAGAAGGCAAGAACTGGCCAAAGAGCCAATGTCACCCCAGGAGTGGCAGTTGATTCTATATATGATGATGCGGGTGAGCACCCAAGGGGAGAGAATATTCCTCCAGTTATTACGCTTCGTGACTCTACTACAACTTATTAGACCGCACCTGTCCCTACAACTACTGAGGGTGCAACGATTCTTCCAACTGATATACCAGTTCCACCTCTAGTTCCAGCTTCTGATTGTGGTGTTTCTGATGTTGATCATAGGGGAGCCATATGGATGTTGGCTCAGATAGTGGTTTCCCAGGCCCAGAGATCCAATGTTGCACCCACTTCTTCCAGTCAGCCAGGGGATTCTGCTAGTTCCATGGTGGACAGGTTTCTCCAGTTGGATCCTGCAGTGTTCATGGGTACTAACCCAGAGGAGGACGCCCAGGACTTCATTGATGAGATGCAGAAAACTCTTCGAGTTATGCGTGCTACTGAGA
Organism: Nicotiana otophora; assembly: GCA_000715115.1. NCBI lineage: Eukaryota > Viridiplantae > Streptophyta > Magnoliopsida > Solanales > Solanaceae > Nicotiana > Nicotiana otophora. The sequence continues at coordinate 28,465 of AWOL01S0014535.1, forward strand.
CGGAGGCAGCGGAATTGGCTTCCTACCGCCAAAAAGAAGTGGCATATTCTTGGTTTGAACTACGGGAAGAGTCCCGTGAAGAAGGGAGCCCTTCGGCAAAGTGGGGTGAGTTTGTCGATGCCTTATTTGATCATTTCTTGCCTGCCGAGACTAAGGAAGCTCTTGCTGCTAAGTTTGAGAACCTGAGGCAAGGTAGTCTGAGTGAATCGAATTACCATATGACATTCGCGTACCTGTCGAAGTATGCTATTTACATATTGCCCACTATGGAGGTTAGATTGCGTCGGTTTGTGCAGGGCCTTAGCCCTTTGGTAATTAATGAGGCCGCTTCAGCTGCCTTGAATTCTGATATGATGGTGGCATTCGATTAAGCCACAGACCCCCAAATTGAAGAACAGAATAGAGCGAGAGGGTAGCAATAAGGCTCGGTCTACGGGCAACTTTGGCTATTTTTCTGGGTGGTGGTAGGTCAACATTTATGAGAGGGTCGTCAAGGCCATCTCAGTCCTTTGTTTAGTCTTCGTCTAGTGCACTACCAACAGGGGCCAGTCAGCATCAGCAGTGGAGCCGTTTTAGGCCCAATCAGGGCAACAAGGGCTCTTATCTGCAGGGTTGTCATGGTGGTAGATTCCAGCCGCAGCGGGGGCCCCCATGTCCTAGGTGTGGAAAGATGCACCTAGAAATATGCTACATGGACTTACCCATATGCTACGGATGTGGTTGAGGGGTCAAATTCAGAGGGATTGTCGTTCCTTCTGCCAGGGTGCGGGCACGGGCCCAGCACAGCCAGCCAGTTTTGCAGCTACTACATCCACAACACCTTCTCCATCTCGAGGCACTCCAAGACCCGCAGGGCATGGTGCAACTAGGGGTGGAGCATAGAGTTCGGGAGGATACGACCATTTCTATGCTATGTGGGGTCATCAGAATTCGGAGGCTTCTCCAGATATTTTATAAGTATATTGACTGTCCAATCTCATGTTGTGTATGCTCTTATTGATCCTGGTTCCACTTTGTCATATGTTACTACTTATGTTGCTATGGAATTTGGGATAGAACTGGAATAGCTTCATGAGCCGTTCTTTGTATCTACTCCGGTTGGTGAGTCTATTTTGGCCGCGCGGGTTTATAGGGATTGTTTTGTCATGTTGCCTGGTCTGGACACCATGCCCGATCTCATTGAATTGGGGATGGTCGATTTTGATGTAATAATGGGAATGGACAGGCTTTATTCATGTTTTGCCAAGCTTGATTGCGAACCAGGACTGTTAGGTTCGAATTTCTAAATGACCCGGTGATTGAGTGGAAGGGGGATGAAGTGGTGCCGAAGGGTAGGTTTATTTCTTACCTTAAGGCCGCGAAGATGATCGACAAGGGATGTATTTCCCATTTGGTCCGGGTTACCGACACGGATGTTGAGGCACCTACACTTTAGTTTGTGCCTGTTGTGAATGCATTTTCAGGAGTCTTTTCGGATGAGCTCCCTGGGATCCCACCAGACCGGAAGATTGATTTTGGGATTGATATGATGCCAAATACACAGCCTATTTCTATTCCGTCCTACAGAATGGCACCAGCAGAATTGAAGGAGCTAAAGAAACAATTGAGAGATTTGTTAGAGAAAGGTTTCATCCGGCCGAGTGTGTCACATTTGGGCGCACCGGTCCTTTTTGTAATGAAAAAGGATGGGTCACTGAGAATGTGTATTGACTATCGACAACTAAACAAGGTCACAATAAAAAATAAATACCCACTACTAAGGGTAGATGACTTGTTTGAACAATTATAAAGTGCCAGGTACTTCTCCAAAATGTATTTACGATCCGGGTATCACCAATTGAAAATCAGATAGTAGGATGTTACAAAAACAATTTTGTTTTGCCCAATATGGGCACTTTGACTTTTTGGTGATATCTTTTGGGCTAACAAATGCCCTATCAGCCTTCATGAATCTTATGAATCTAGTTTGCAAGTCCTTCCTCGGTTCCTTTGTGATAGTGTTCATTGACGATATTCTTGTATATTCATGAAGTCGAGATGACCATGTTGATCATCTCAGGGTAGTTCTACAAACCCTGCATCAGAACAAGTTGTATGCAAAGTTTTCAAAGTGTGAATTTTGGCTTGAATCTGTGACATTCTTTGGTTATGTCATCTCTAGTGAAGGAATTATAGTTGATCCTCAGAAAATTACAGATGTGAAGAATTGGCCGAGGCCTATAACTCAACATAGTTTCGTAGTTTCTTAGGCCTAGCTATATATTACAGAAAGTTTGTGGAGGGGTTTTCTACTCTTGCCTCTCCATTGACTAAATTGACGCAAAAGGAAATTAAGTTCCATTGGTCAGATTCTTGTGAAAAGAGTTTCCAGAATTTGAAAGCAAGATTGACTACGGCACCGGTGTTGACCCTACCAGAGGGTATAGATGGATTTGTGGTATATTGTGATGCTTCAAGGATCGGGCTTGGGTGTGTATTAATGCAACATGGGAAGGTGATAGCTTATGCTTCTAGGCAACTAAAGAATCATGAAAATAACTATGCAACACATGTCTTAGAACTCGTAGTGGTGGTATTTGCATTGCAAATTTGGCGTAATTATTTATACGGGGTCCATGTGGATATATTCATGGACCACGAGAGCCTTCAATATATTTTCAAATAGAAGGAGCTGAATATGAGGCAGAGAAGATGGCTTGAAATACTCAAGGATTAGAACATTGATATTTTATAGCGTCCGGGGAAGGCTAATGTTGTGGCGGATGCTCTTAGCCAGAAATCTATGGGTAGTTTAGTACACTTGGGGGCATATTAAAGGCCATTGGCCAAGGAAGTTCACTGATTGGCTAGTTTGGGAGTTCGCCTTGTGGACTCTAGTGAAGGACGGGTGATTGTGCAAAATAGGGTTGAATCATCACTTGTTGTGGAAGTCAAGGAGAAGCAATACAACGACCCATTGTTGGCACAACTGAAAGAGGGAATTCATAAACATAAGACCATGGCCTTTTCTCTTGGATGATGGTACACTAAGGTACCAAGGACGATTATGTGTTCCAAACGTGGATGGTCCTTAAGAAATAATTATGACCGAATCTCACACATCTAGGTATTCTGTGCACTCGGGTTCTACAAAAATGTATCATGATCTTAAGGAAGTCTATTTGTGGAATGATATGAAAAGGAATGTAGCGGACTTTGTGGAGAAGTATCCAAATTGTCAGCAAGTGAAGGCCGAATACCAAAGGCCAGGTGGGTTGGAGAAGAACATAGAAATTCTAATGTGGAAGGGGGAAATGATTAATATGGACTTTGTGGTAGGATTACCTTGTACTCCTTGCAAGTTTGACTCTATTTGGGTGATTGTGGATCGACTCACGAAATCAACACACTTCTTGTCGATTAAGGCTACCGATATGGAGGAACAATATGCTCAGTTGTATATCAAAGAAATAGTCAGGTTGCATGGCACTCTAATTCCTATCATTTCTGATTGGGGGGCACGGTTCACGGATATGTTTTGGAAGCATTTTCAGCAAGGTCTGGGTACTCAGGTGATTCTTAGTATAGCCTTTCACCCGCAGACTGATGGGCAGGCAGAGCAGACTATTCAGACACTTAAGGATATGTTGTCCGCTTGTGTTCTAGACTTCAAAGGTAGATGGGATGATCATTTGCCACTCATAGAATTTGCCTACAACAATAGTTATCATGCTTGCATTCAGATGACACCATTCGAGGCTTTATATGGAAGGAGATGTAGATCTCCAATTGGGTGGTTCGAGATTGGAGAAGTAGAGTTGCCATGGAAAATGTTAAGATCATTAAGGAGTGGTTGAAGACTGCTCTGAGTCATCAGAAGTCCTATTCGGATGTTCGTCATAAGGATTTGGAGTTCAAAGAAAATGATTATGTATTCTTGAATGCTTCCCCCATGAAAGGTGTAATGCAATTTGGTAAGAAAGGGAAATTGAGCCCGAGTATGTCAAACCATACAGAATCATTCAGATGATGGTGAGGTGGCGTACAAGCGTGAGCTACCACATGAGATTTCATTAGTGCACCCGGTATTTCATGTGTTTATGTTAAAGAAAGTAGTTGGAAACCCGACACTCATTGTTCTGGTTGAGATTATTGAGGTTAATGAGGAATTAACTTATGCAGAGATTCAAGTTTCTATTATTGATCGGCAAGTCCGAAAGTTGAGAAATAAAGAAACTGCCTCTGTGAAAGTGCTATGGCAAAACCATCAGTTTGAAGAAGCCACTTGGGAGACCGAGGAAGAAATGAAGAAGAAGTACCCTCATTTGTTTGAATAACTATGTAATCGTTCTTTATAATAGTTCCCTATTAATTATGTATCATTTGTACAACTTATGTTAAGTGTGTTCCTTTCTGGTAATATACTTCTTTTGAGACCACGATTGGTGTTGTTTTTATGTTATATTGTTTCATCAGATTATGTATATGTTGTTAGGAATGGTTTATAAGATTCTCTGATAGGTGAATAGGCTCAGTTACAGGGGAGACTCTGTCAAAATATTTGGAAATTAGTGGAGTTAGCCAAATTTTGGAGCTTTTGGTGTATAGATAAAGATTTAAGTCACATTAGGTTTCTATGGCGGACTTTAACCCTCATTCTAGGACGAATGATCCTAAGCGGGGGAGAATGTAAGGCCCCGTTAAAATTTCCTAATGATTTAGGATTTTAAGGTGTGCAAACAGTGTTTGGGAATAACCTGTTTGAGTATTAAAGGAGACCCATGGGATAGAACCACTTCATTTTGAAAAGCAAATATGGTTTTAAGGTGTGTTGAAACATACTAAGGAGTTTTGTGAATGGAAAATATTTGTGTGGAACAAGTTGGATACATTAAGTGGAAAGGATGTCTCAATTCGCACAACATCCTACTTCAAACGCATGCTGCTACCAAACTATAAAGACTTAGGAGGTGATCTACCTATCAAATTATAGCTCTTTGAGACTATTTTCCAACGCATCAAACCAAGAATGATTTTATAATTATGGCCACTAGTTCCAATGAAATGAAATGATGTGAAAGAAGTATGAAATGAAATGACTCATATAAAAAGGTTGATGTCTCGAATACGATAGCCTAGCTGATCGAGTCGTGATCGGATGCCATACCGCACACATGGTGGTGATTGTATTGGAAATTTTAATTGAAATTGTGATTGTGGTTGATGTCTCTAATGAAATCTCCTAGCCGATCGGGTCATGATCGGACTCCGTGCTAAAGGTACAGTGGTATTGGTATTGAGAGTGATTATGGTTGATGTCTCTAATGAGATGGCCTAACCAATCGGGTCATTATCGGACTCAATGCTAAAAGTACGATGGTATTGGTATTGTGAATAATTGTATTGTGAACGATGATACATCGGTACTAAGGATCTCCAACTTACAAATATGAATATTTACTTTAAACCTTATGTGGTTCTAACTTGATGTTTTTGTATTGTTCAAGGCTTCCATTGATTTTATGATTTTGCCTCTTCGTAATATTATTTATTCTATTGAGAAGGTGTTTAGTTATACATACTAGTGAAATTCGACGGTACTAACGTCTCTTTTGTCGGGACGCTGCATCTTTAATGGATGCAGGTGGTTCCACAGCAGGTGACATTGATCAGTGACAGTGGTACACCCTCTTCTCAACTGACATGGTGAGCCCCACTTCATTTCTAGGTCATGTATCTTTTGTTCCTTGTGTAATGTGTTTGAGGTATAGCCGGGGACTTGTTTCCGGCATTATCATAGTACTCTTCTTTATCTATAGAGGCTCCGTAGACATGGTGTGGGTTGTATATTGGTGCTGGAAAGGTCAAACAATGTTATGTTGTGGTTGTATTACTTGTTATGAAACATGTGTGTGAAATTTCAGACTTTAAAATGATGAAACTATTGGTAATGAATTGGTATTGTAGACATGATCACCTTATTGGTTAATTAATCAAAATATGTATTATCTCCATTTATGGATGAGTTTGGGTAGAAGAAAATCTAACAGGTTTGCTTGACCGGGTTCACTCAGTTGAGCGACGGTCACGCTCCCCGATTTTGGGGCATGAAAGGTAGGTCCGTTATGTGTTTTGGAATGTTTTGATATATTAGGAAAGGGTCTCGAGGGCCCCAGGTGTGATTCGGATTTAATTCAGAATAATTTTGGACTTGGTTGAATTGATAAGGTTTGTTCTTCTGGTGTTATCGCAACAACAACGGATTTGAACGCGGGTGCAGACACACTGGTGTGTGAGGGTGCATCCCAGAAACGGAAAAGGCCAGCCCAGGCCTGGGTTAACTGGTGTGGACACCTGAGTGCAGATGCCCATCCGCAAGTGTGAGTGTTATTTTGTAGAAGCATAACTGTAAGGAGCTTGTGAAGCACTGCAAGTACGGTCGAGGCTTTGTGAAAGCGGGCTCGCAGGTGCAAGCATTTTGTCCGCAAAAGCAGAATTCCATGCATTAGTTGGAATCGCATCTACGATGGATTGTTCCGCAGGTGCGATAGTGTGCCCGTAAAAGCAAATAATCGCTGGGTCGAAAAGGGGGTGTTCGAGGGTTTTATCTCATTTTCATCGTTTGGACCTAGAGAGCTTAGTTTATGGCGATGTGTTGAGGTATTATCTAGTAAATCATCGGGGTAATTGATTCTAACCCGTATTTGGATATATTACATGAATCCATTATTATTTTTGTCATCTAATTAGTGATTTGACTTGGACAATTTTGGGAAAAATTGTGAAACTTCTTAAACTAAAATTTGGGGATTTGAAAGGCGATTTGAAGTCAGATTGGAGCAATTCTTGTACGGTTGGACTTGTTATCGAATGGGTGTTCAAATTTTGAAAGTTTGGTCGGGTTCCGAGAGGCGAGCGCGGGGTTGACTTTTTGAGTTGACTTTGTGTTTCTTCTTAAAGATTGCAACTTTATTGTTCAAAATAGCTTCTTATAGTTTGTACTTATGGTATGAAGTTGTTTTGGCTAGATTCGAGCCGCTCAGAGTTGGATAATAGCGGGAAAGGCTTACTAGTGGGTTGAGTTAGCATATTGNAATCGCGGGAAGGGCTTGCTAGTGGGTTGAGTTAGCTTGTTGTGAGGTAAGTGTCTTGCCTAACTTTGTGTATGGGGAATTACCCCATAGGTTTGGTGTTGTTTTGTGTTAATTGTGATATGTGGAAGCCGTGTACTCAAGGTGACGAGTGTGTACACAGGCTAAATGTGATAATTGACCGGTTTTAGCTATGTAGTTTCCTTTCATGCCTTTAATTGAGTTTCCATATTATGTTATATTCATCATCTTTAGTCAATCTTCACATGCTTTATTTGTCATCGTTAATACTTGTCTTAATACTTGCTATTTTTCTTCACATGTTTGGTTGAAGTTATTGCCCTCTCTATTCCTTGTTCATTACTTAACCGATGAGTTCCTTACTTGAAGTTGGTATTTCTTGGAATATCTTGTTGTTGAATTTGGTATTGAGTTATAAAGGTCATAGTTCACATTGAGGTAACGTTGTAAATTATTGAAATATCATTCTTGTGGAGTTATTCACTTTCTATTGCTATTGTTGTTACTCATGTGCCTATAGTGAATTAGCCATGGCCTATTTATTGTGGAAACACTATTATTGTTGACTTCTTTGGCAATTTGTGATATTGGGAACTTGAGGTACAATTTGTGATATGTTATGATATTGATACACATGCGGTGGTATTAGGATTAGGGTCAAAACGTATGCGGTGAGATAAGGTGTGCTTAATACGCATGTTGCTAGTAGGAGAACTACTTTAAGCCACACGATGTAATAAGGAGGGCTAAAATGCGGGAAGCTATTTCGGGAAAAATGATTTTCAAAACTAAATACAATACTCCCGTGGTGATTTAAGGAAAGATCATGATTTGTTTTGTGATACGAGACTATGAGTCGGTACCTTGGTAGTGATTCTTGTTTATACCTTTCTATTACATCACTTTTGTTTTGGTTGCTTTGTGTCCTTGGCGTATTATTCCTTGTTTTCTTCTGTGTTGCCTTAATTGCCTTATTGTAGTGTAGCTATTCTTGGTATATTTTCTTCATTGTTTTATTTCCATTGTTTATCATTGTCACACTGTCATATACCTGTTCGGTTTTCTTATTTATTCCAGTTGGGTCTTGACCCGACCTCGTTACTACTCTACCGAGGTTAGGCTTGGCACTTACTGTGTACCGTTGTGGTGTACTCATGCAATGCTTCTGCACATCGTTTTGTGAAGATCCAGGTACCTCTTACCAGCCTAGGCACCAGTGAGTAGAGTTCAGATTTGAAGACGTCAAGGTATACCTATCTCCGTCCGCGTGCCTCGGAGTCACCCTCTATCTTGTTCTATTTCATTTCCCCTTTTTATAGATACTATTATATAGGGATGTTCAGTATACTCTTGTAGAGCTTGTGACATGGTATCACCGAATTTTGGGAGTATTGTTTTGCTGAGTTACGGAGTACTTTTATGCTAGTTGTTGAGTTATTTGATTGTTTTTATCATATTATCAGTTAAATTATGCATGAATGTTAGGCTTACCTACTCTTAGAGACTATGTGAAATCACGACATCCTATGGAGGCAAATTGGGTGAGTGACAAGTTGGTATCATAGCCCTAGGTTAATAGGTGTTACGAGTCACAAACAGGTTTAGTAGAGCCTCACAGATCTGTATGGAGACGTTGGTACTTATCTTTGAGAGGTTATGTAACCGTTAGGAAATTTCACTTCTTTGATCGCTTATCGTGCAAATTGGTTGACTTCGAATTTCTAAATCTATGAATTTGCTATTTTCTGGATCATATACATGCCCCCTTCTAGTCGCGAGAAGCCGGGGCTAGGGCTGGGGAAAGGCCGAGGAGGGGCATGTAGTGTAGCCAGTGCACCTGCCCGAGCTGCAGCAGAGGAGCTAGTAGTAGATCTAGTTGGGAGGTAGGCACTTGCGGCGCTTGTGGATACCCCAGCACTTCAGGAGACTCTCACCCAGCTCTTGAGCATATTTGGTACTGTAGCTCAGGTGTGGTTGATTCCACATGCACCTGCAACATCTCAGGCTGGGGGAGGAGCATAGACTCCCGCGGCCCATACCCTAAAGTAGGGATTCCATGTAGAGCAGGTACCAGAGGTTATACTAGTAAAACCGGTTGTCCCAGTTCAGCCCGAAGTTAGGGAAACAACATATGAGGAGGAGCAGCTCAGGCTCGAGTGGTATAAGAAGTGCCATCCTCCTACTTTCAGTGGCCTAGTTACTGAGGATACTCAGGGCTTTCTAGAGAAATGCCACTGAATTCTCTGTACCATGGGTATAGTGGAGATGAGCAGGGTTGCTTTCACTACTTTCCAGCTATCGGGACCAGCATACCAGTAGTGGCGGGCTTGGGAGAAGGGTATCCCCGCCGAGGCAGCTTCACTCATATGGGCTCCGTTTTAAGAGATGTTCATGAGAGAGTTTGGTTTCCACAATTAGAGATCGAGTCCATCGATTTATCAAGGTGATTAACTATAGTATTAGATTCAGCATGGCTCGAGAGTTGGAGACTGATACTCCATACCAGCAGGTGGTAGAGATCACACGGGGATTGGAGGATTCGCGGGGCCGAGAGAGAGAGGACAGGGAGGCCAAGAGGCCTCGAGATTCTAGATGATACAGTGGTGCCTGTGCCACAGTTGCAGCCCGTCATGGCAGAGGCCGTGTGAGACGTCCAGTTCATTCAGCACTTCCATCTTCCAGTGGTATTCTGGCTACTCCTACGTCCCAGGTTGCCCATTATGCACTACCATTGTCTAGTGTATGTAAGGCCCCATGAATATTTTTCTAAACACCGGGGTTCCAGGATGTGGGGGAGGCGTAAAGGTTAATAGGAAAATGTTGTAGGAAAATGTTGGGCAGTGCGCTGGGGGGTTGTATGAAAATGTTGGGTAGAAGTAGGCATTTCTACGGCCTACTCTATGGCCGCAGAACCACTCTGCGGACCGAAGATTGGTCGCAGAGTGGGTCTGTTTTCTAGGTCATTTTGATGACGCTTTTCCGGCCATTATGCGACCGCATAACCACTTCGCGGGCCACACTCTTGTCACATACCCAGCTTTGTTATTTCTCAGAGGGAGGTTCTGCGGTGCACTATGAGACCGTAGAATAGTTCTACAGTGCATTATGCGACCACAGAACAAGGCTGCGGGCCGCATACTGACCGTAGACCTGATCAGTTCCTTTTCCAGTTTTGGCACTCAAATTATGCGGCTGATATTCGGGGCTTCATTTTTGGGGTTTTAGAAACCGACCCTTCTTCGTTAAACCATAAGCCATAGCGCATTTTGAGCACATTTATGATATTCTAGAGTGAGGGAGAGTTCATAGAGTGGGGGAGAAACCTTCAACCTATTATCCATCAATTCTTGCTCAATCATTGAGGATTAACAAAGGAAGTCTTCACCCTAAAGATTGAAGTTGCTAAGAAATCTGGAATATTTTAGAGTGTAAGGAAGCTCAATTGAGGTATATTGGCTAAATTTTCTCTATTAGAATCAAGTTCCATAATGTTTCCGTAAGATCAAGTATGACTGCCTCAAGATTCCTAACTTCTATATTCCGGGTTATTCCCTATAAACTTGTTTATTCCGAATGAGCCTTATGTCGAAAGATAGTTGTTCACAGTATGGTTTGCATATTAAAATGTTGCTTCTTTGAGTCGTGATTTAAATAAAGACTACTATACCAATTGGATGAGAAAAACTCGACATGCCTAAGACTTATAATTTCTTATATGTGTACCTAAAGTCTTTATTGGAAGTGTCATGTTATTGATAATCTTTAAAGATGCTTCGAAATGAAATAAGCGAATTGAAGAAATAGAGTGTGGCCAACGTGCGAAGAATTTAAGTTATAGTTGTGGCTAGTGATGCCAATGAAACGAGAATATGTGATAAGGATTATGAAATGAGCCTCGACTCAATTGATTAAAAATGATTGCGAAAATAGAATTACCTAAAAGCTTTTGTACTCAATTCATGCCCATAAGTGGCTGCTTTAACTAATGCTTTGCTTTACAAATATATCCAGTGTGAATCAAGCTCTTACATACTCTGGTGTTGAAATTGTATATTATCATTTCTAGGAAAGTGTATTTCAAGAATAGATGGTGTATTGATTGCTTATGATTTGATGTGTGCTTCCATTGTTGACCGGTATGCCCCATTATTTGGGAAGAAACCTTTTGTGTTTAAAGTTTCCATTACTAATAAATTTGCGGTTATGATTGTTGAAATATTCTATATGTTGATATTTGATAGTAATCTTTGAAAATGAAAGAGGTGAGAGTGTGGAATATGAAATACGGCCATCGTGCCAGGAATAAAGAATCTTGTGAATGGCCAAATGAGCCAAGGAAATATTGCTATTGTGAGTGACTGGAAATACTAATAAGCATTTATACAATGTGAAATATGTTGAGGTGAGTACAATTATATTTATGTTACCTTTGTATGCAAATCAAATCAAAAATGTTTTTGGGAACATCACTAGCAAACCAAGGAAGGGCGGGTCATAAGGCCCATACCTGAAAGTACACGTGCCGGTGTAGGGGTGGATTCTGATTATTTCCCTAATTTGGGATGAAATTAAAATATTGGAGAAAATTGTGATATTATTCTCCTTAATTGGGATGAAACTGGTAACAGTTGTGGATTGGAAAAGTCAACCCACACAGCATATGTGGAAAGATGGCCTAGCTGATCGGGTGGAGATCGGACGCGATGTTGCGCACATGGTGGTACTACTCTTAGTAACAACTTTCTTTTGCATCACTTGTCAAGCCACATTGTTTGTGGTAAGATGGTTTAGCCAATCGGGCGTGATTGGACTCCGTGCTAACAAAGACGGTGGTATATCGGTGCTACTGATCTCTCAACCAAAACTGTATATGATGTTCGTATTTTGAAAATTATTATAATTTAACTAGACATTTGGATATTGTTGATTGTGAGTTGCTGTTTCTATGTGTTGTCTTTTATTATATGGTCATTCTATTTTGAAAGAGGACTTTTAGCTTTACATATTAGTACTATTCGACAGTATTAATGTCCCTTTTGCCAGGGGCGCTGCATCTTTAATGGATGCAGGTGGATCCATATCATGCGGCGTTGATCTGTGATAGCAGTGCACTCTCCTCAGCTGACTTGGTGAGCCTCCTTCATTTTGGGGTCATGTATCTTTTGTTTCTTATGCACTGTGTTTTGAGGTATAGGCGGGGCCTTGTTGACGGCATTTCCCTATTAATCTTCTATTGTACTTAGAGGCTCCGTAGACAGGTTGTGGGTTGCGGTTGATGTTGGTAATTGAACTAGAAATGTTGGTATTTGGAAATCATGTTTTTTTATTTATTCTATAAACTCGTAATATTTTAGAAATTATGAATGAAGCTGCTAATGGGAATGAAAAAGAAGTTGTTAATAGAATCTTTTCAGTGTTTGAGTAATGGAGTACATCTCCTCTTTATTCATAGATGAGTTTGGGTACAAGGTAATCTAATAGGCTTGCTCGGCCGGGTTCTCTCGGTTGAGCACCGGTCGCGCTCCCCGAGTTTGGGGCGTGACAAACTTGGTATCAGAGCCTAAGGTTTTAAAGTGTCTTAGGATGTCTCGGAGCTGTGTCTGGTAGGGTCCTTCTTATCTGTGTGTTGTCAACCACATCTGTAATGAGGAGGCTACTTGGACATTTAGAAATTTAACACTTCTTTGATACTCCATATCATGTGATAGAGCTCAAGATAGGAAGCTAATTTCCTCGTTATGTTTCATTTTTCCAGATGAGTAATCCACGAGTTCAAAATAATGAGGAGGGAATGACCACGCCATTGAATTTGTGGGAGATTATGCAAGCGTTCATTGGGAGAATGTGTTGAACCGTGGAGGGGTTGGAAGAACTTGTTGGTAAGGGAAGTGTCCTTGTTTCTACCAATGTCACAACACCACTAGATCGTGTGGTGAGAAAATCTAAGAAATGAAAGAGGGTTGTTAGTGCTAATGAACCAGATTGTGTGATTTGCAGCAAGCGACACTTGGGAACATGTTGGATGACCCTTGAAATATGTTATGACTGTGGAAAGAGGGTGCACAAGAAGAACAAATGCCCAAGGTTGGGTACACCCATCTAGTTATGTTTGTCATGCGGGGAGGAACATTTGGCGTCGTGTTGTGAGGATGCTCAGCAGCGCGTTAGGTGTGGTAACTTTGGGCAATTCCAAAGGTCCACACAGCAATCCAGTACTAGAATTGTTACTCCCGCATTGGAAGCTTGGAGGAAGGATAAGGGGTATGCTTATGATGTATGCAAAAAGGGTAAATATCAGCTCAGTGGGACGAGTCAGTTTATCGGACCTCATCCGCATTATGTGAAGTGTGGGAGATGTCATCCGGGATTATGTCACTATTGTACCAATGTATGCTACAAGTGTGGTATGACGGGACACTTTCAAAGAGATTGTTACTTTTCTCGCCAGAGCATGGGCAGGGGTATGGCCCAGCCAACTAGTTCTGTAGCTACTACATCCATAGTGCCTCCCCCCAACTTGAGGCACTATAACATCCGCAGGGCTTGGAACACCTAGGGTTGGTATTAAGAGCTTGGGAGGGCCCAACAGGTTTTATGCTATGAGGAGGCGTCGAAAGTTTGAGGCTTCTCTAGATGTGGTTACAGGTACATTGACTGTCCAATCTCATGATGTGTATGCTCTTATTGATCCCGGTTCTACTTTGTCAAATGTCACTCCTTATGCTACTATGGAAGTTGGGATAGAGCCGAAACAAATTTATGAGTCATTCTATGTATCTACTCCTTGTACGAGACGCATTATTCGTAAATCCACTCTATCACAAATTCTCTTATTTACAACCTCTTGAGAACTCTATAATTATGTCCTTGAATTGAGTTATAACTCTAGGGTTAATACTTCCCACTTGTTTTCCTAACTTCTCAACAAGGGACTATACTTGATGAATTTCGTACAGAACGTTCTAATTCAAATGGATAACATTTTCTCACTGGTGCCTATGCACGCACCACCATAATGTTGAGATCCTTCTTGAGCTACTCTATTTCTCCGGTGTATGTTGCTCTTATGGTTTGAACAATCACTCTGTTCCTTGTGTACATTATCATGAACCCTTTCCACTGTCTAGTAACATGAGAGCATATCGCAGCACCTATCATGTGCGTATGTCAATTGAAAAGGGCCACTTGTCCGCAAAAAGTTTCTGAGAAATTTTAGATTTATCACAAATTCGTCACAGGAAGATCTTGTTGTTTACCCATCTCAGTATGACTTTCATGTTCACCTAAATCATCTCACAATAAGTAGCTCACTTTGTACCTAGTATTGTAGTTTTTGATGAAGTGGTCTGGTATTCCATCCCGAGAGTTTTTATGGTAGAAACATGCCTATCTCATGGAAAAATGTTCATTTTCTGTAACCAATACATGATTTCATCCTAACATTAATATGTCCTAGCTACATGATTCCACTTGTGTGAGGTTGAAACTTAAGAAGCCTTATGATGAGCAAATTGAATTCAAAGAAACATTCGGCGTATTTCTTGTCCTCTCACATAGGATCAACTATTGGCAAAGGTTAAGATGTGAGAGTGATAATAATCTCACAAGTGTTCAACTTCTTTTTCATCCTCATGGTCTTGTGGCATAGATTCCTTGTGCTAGTTAATGTTACGAGCATAATGCAACTTCATGTATTGTGAAACCCATATCACATTCAGGGTGCTAGAATATTCTCATTTCGAGTTAAACTGATTTTCCCTACACTCCAGGAGATGACTGGTGTCACGTACTTAACTATTTCCCTTTGAGGCCCACTATTGCCAAACAAGGCACATATGGAATGAAACAATTGTTGTTGTCATTTTCATGACATATTTCTTTTAAATCTCAGAATCATGAACATGGTCCCTACATTATCAATGCTTACTAGGCAATTTTATGCCTCATTTATCGAATCAATAATGTCATCACAATGATTAACCATGTTAGTGCTATTGGTAGTAACCTTCATGTCTCTTAGGATATAACCTCCAGAAATGCCATGCTCAGCATGTTGATGGATTCTTGAATAATTCCAGCCAACGTCGAACCTCGTTGTTCATATTTATAATAACCTATGGGGGTTGATGGTTCAAATATGTGAAAGAATAAGCATCATCCTGTGATCCAATATATTGGATAGAACATATTTTGGTCATAATCATGCTAGCACATCTTAGACTAATTGTTGGAGGTCTCCAAAGGTTAAGTTTGGGTGTTCGGCGTAGAGATTTAGAGTTGAAGAAAGTGGGTTATTCTCAATATGTTCTCCATGAGGATGCTATGTGAATTGTTAATAAAGGTAAAGTATGTGTAGTCACATTAGACCTTATGAAATCTTGAAGTAAATAGGCCAAACTATGAGTATGATGTTTCCCTATTATTGTTCTCCATGTACCCGGTATTTCATGTGTCTATGTCTAAGAAGGCGAAGTTAATGGGTAATTGAATTATGAGGAGCAACTATTTGCTATCCTTGTTAGAAAAGTACAGGAGTTGAGATTGCCTCCGTTAATGTGTTATGGCAAAATCTGTAAGTCGAAGAGGCCACCTTGAGGGCCAAAAGTGTTAAGGAATTAAAATGTTCTCACTTGAGTGTATATTCAAATGATTGTGAGTTGAAATGTACTTCCTAGGTGTTATGATTTAAATATGTCCAGCTCATGTCCATATACAACTCTTGATAATATAATGTCTGTAATGATGAGGTTAGTGATGTTGATATACATGATGATTCTTTGTCACGTTGTGGATGTGTTGTTAGGAGTTGTTTTGGTGTTACTCTGACATGTGGATAGGCCTAGTTACAGGGGAAACTCTGGAAAATTTGTTTGGGAATTTAGGGAGTTAGTCAAATTTGGGGTGATGGATTGTGGTATTAAAACTGAATGCATAAGATGTTAATAGTGAACCTTGACCCTCATTCGAGGACGAATGATCTTAAGTGGGGGAGGATGTAAGGCCCCGTGAAAATATTCCTAAAAACCGGGGTTCCGTGATGCCTGGGAAGGCGTAGATGATAATAATAGTAAACATTCTTCGCGGCGAGCTTGCTCACTCTGATTAGTTCTTTATTGATTGAATAATGCACTGGGGCCCATTCTGCTGCCAGAAGTNGTTGATAAAGAGGCTGCTACCGACCCCGTAGGTGGTATCATGCCACCCAGATTTCTTAGTAGGAAAAAGTGCATGGTGTGACCAGGCTGCCCGAATGAGCAACACAAATTTGAACCCTTACAACAATGCCCAAAATGACTCCTACAACATCGACTACAATGTGGCTTCAAGGGTCGCATCCGGCAAGTATCCCCAGTATTCTGCAAACTCTGCCCTTGGAAATTTTGGCCCTTACATAAATAAGTGGTCCATTCTCAAAATTGGCCATAAGACTATGATGGAATGCTAGTCTCCAAGTTAGGTTATTGCCGAAGCAATGGGGACCTAAACCGCCTCGAAATTCTCCTGTATCTCTCGTGGACCAGGCCATTTTAGATTGACTCTAGTCGTGATCTCGAGAAACTTGTTGTAGCCTCTTGTGATCCCCTAAGTTCCATGCATAGTCCTGAATAGGAGCAATATCCATAATAAGGTTCAAGGAAGTTGTAGTAACCACAACAATAATCTCATTGAAAGTGGAATGTTAGTTTTGTTCAGCTCCGTAGAAATATTTCATTATCAACTCCCATGTCATTTCCATTCGCAGCTTCATTTATAATTTAAAAATTATTACAATTTTATAGATATAATGAAAAACATGTTTGCCAAGTACCAACATTTCTAGTTCAATTCCCCACATCAAACACCACCCACAACTTGTCTACAGAGCCTCTAAGTACAACAAAAGATTAATATGGAAATGCCGGCAACAAGGCCCCAACTATACCTTAAAATACAATATATAACTCAAATAACATCAGGTCTGAAATAGAGTAGGGCCCACCAAAATCTGCTGAATAGAGAGTGATTGCTAATGAGGACGAAAACTGGCCGCTGATGAATAACCTGCATCCATTAAAGACGCAGCGCCCCTGGCAAAAGGGACGTTAGTACATATGGAGTAGTACTAGTATGTAAAGCTAAGTCCTCTTTCAAATTAGAATGTCAATGTAAGAAAGGGAAAAACATGGAAACAACAATCAACAACNAAACATCTTCTTCCTTGATCCTTAGTTGATGATATCCAGATCTGAGATCGCTCTTCGAAAAATACTTAGACATCTTGTAATTGATCAAACAATATCATCGATCCTTGGAATTGAATTCTTTCTCTTGATGGTCATCATATTTAGCTGTCAATAATCAACAACATCCTTAACGAACCATCATTCTTTAGAACAAATAGCACTTAGGCTCCTCACGGGGAAGTGGTGGGTCGAATGAAGCCATTATCAAGAAGTTCCTTCAACTAGTCTCTTAACCTTAAACTACGCAAGAGCCATTATGTATGTATGATAGATATAGGCTGAATATCGAGTGGCACATCGATAGAAAACTCAATCTCCCTCTCTGGTGGAATACCCCGGGAGCTTATCCGGGAATACATCAGGAAATACACTAACAACCAAAACCGATTGAAGGGTGGGATGCTTCGCCTCTGCATCTTGTACACACACCATCTGATAGAAACATCCTTTCGTGATCATCTTTCGAGCCCTAAGTTAAGAAATAAGCTTCTCNGGCACAGAGTCCGATCACCACCCAATTGGCTAGGCCATCACATTAGAGACATCAACCATAATCACTCTCAATACCAATACCACCGTACCTTTAGTACAGAGTCCAATCACGAACCGATTGACTAGGTTATCTCATTAGCGACATCAACCACAATCACAATTTCCATTCCAATTTCTAGCACAATCACCACGATGTGTGCGGCATAGTGTCCGATCATGACCCGATCGGCTAGGCCATCTCACCACAATGTCGCGTGGATCAACATCGTCCTTTTCTATCAAACATCGCATCACAATTAAGGGGAATAATTTTATCACATCAATATCATCCCAAATATGGGTACTAATCACAATCCATTCCTACATCGACACGTTTAGTTTCGGGGTTAGGTTATTTCAACATACCCTTCCTTGGTGACTATCGATACTCCCAAAAATATTTTTATTGTTTTTGTACACAAAGGTAACATAGGTACAAATGTATTTACCTCACCATCTTAAACATTGTATGAATCTCCACTAGTAGTTTCAACCAATAACAACAACAAGATTCTTTATTCAAGGCATGGTGGCCGTATTTTAAATTTTTGACACTTTCATTTCTTCCCTCTCATGTGTCATCATCATAAATATAAATATATATAATATTCCAGAAATCATAACTTTAAGTTCATTAGAAATGAACAATTTAAGCATAATAGATTTTGTTCCGAGAAATGGAGTAAAATAATTGGTAATTGATGCGCAAGTTAAAATCATCGACAAGTAACACACCATTAATTCTTGAAATACTTTTCCCCAAAAAAGGAAATACATAATTTTCACTCACGAATATGTAACAATGCAAAACACATAGAAAATACTCACAAAGCATAGCATTTGTTAAAACAGCCATGTATGGGCATGACTTGAGTTCATAAGCTTTTAGGCAATTCTATTTTCGAAGTCAATTTTGGAACNCCTAGCAATACATACTTTACCAGATTAACAAGAAACAAATGGATTAATATATGACAGGGTAGAACCTATCTACCAAAGCATATACACTAATGAANTATCATCTTATTTCATTGGAATCATTGGCCACAAGTATAACTTTCACTCTTGCCACGTTGGCCACACTTTATATCCCCAATTCACTTATTTCACTTCCAACCATCTTTATAGATTATCAACAATAAAACATTTCCAATAAAGAATTTAGGTACACATATGAGAAATTAAGAGTCTTACGAATATTGAGATTTTCTCACACAATTTGGCATCATAGCCTTCATTTGAAACATGTCTCAATGACATAGCATTTTAATACACATATCATTCTTGAACACATTCCCAAAGGATAACATAATGTGATAGGAACGTTCGTAACACGTTTTTAATACATAATTCTCGACACTTTGCTAATTCGGAAAAACCAAATTTATTGGGAGCATCTCGGAACGTAGAATAAAGAATTTGAGACAACCATACTTGAAACTCACGGGAACATCGTGGAATTCAATTCTAAGAGAGTAATTTAGCCAACATACCTGAAATTCGCCCCTTAATGATACTACAATTATCCACTATACTAAGAAACATCAATCTACAATAACAACATAAAATAGGAACAACATTAGTAACAAATTCCATAGTTTAGGCCATTTTATCAAATACCTAGTAGGCATGAATCTCTACATCTCTTAACCATAGAATTAGTTCATCCAACTACTACCATTTACCAACAATCGATCCCACCATCATTCTTAAACAATCCATTACTTCCAACATCACATACATGACCATCCATACACACCCAACCACAAAATCCCATCAAATAATCACCTTTCAATCTCTACAATTATTATGTATTTAAATTGGGAAATTATGGCTTCCAGTCACCATACCATAAGTTTTAATTCTTAATTCATACTCATGTTCCCATAGTATATCAATACATGTAAGTCTAAGGGTGTAGGATTACCTTTTGGAAGAAATCTTGCAAAACCCTCCTTTGAGTTCTTGAAGATCTAAGTATTTTATGTGTAGCTTTCATCAATACTAATGTAGAAATGATGGAATTTCACATCAATATAATGGGGATTGCTTACCTTGAAGAAGAGGGGAGTTGGTCTTCAGAGATTGAAGACGAGCTCCAAAATTCGTCCAAGTGAAGTAGGCAAAATGAACCTCGAAATCTGGGTTTCGGATGCTGCCCCGGATGCTATGGCAGCACTTCACTACCAGCCCTTCTTTCGGATGCAGCCTCGGATGCTTCGCATCCACAGTTCACTCCTCTGCCAGCCTTTGGTAATTTGGTCATAACTTTTGTAGATATGTTCAAATGACGAAGGGTTTGAAGAGTTAGAAACTAGACTAAGAGGGTTGTAATTGGATAGGTATATCACAACATAAGTCTTTATGTTGAGCGATTTCTATTCGTTTGAAGTCAGGTCTTGTGGTAATTGAGACATCCTTTTCACTTAATATATCCAACTTGTTCCACACAAAATCTTACCATTCACAAAACTTCTTATTATGTTCCAACACACCTTAAACATATATTTTCATTTCAAAGTAATGTGGTCATATCCCATAGGTCTCCTTTTAATACTCGAATACATTATCCTTAAATACAGCTGGCGCACTTTAAAATCATAAATCATTAGAATATTTTTAACGAGGCCTTACACAATACACAGGTGCATTTCATAGATCGTTCACGGTGTTTACTTACGCAATACACCTGTGCATTTCATAGACCGTTCGTAGTGTTAATTCATATTATATTATACACCTCTACGTTTCATAGCCCATTCATAGGGTTCAGATATTATACACATGTGTTTTATAGCCTGTCCATAGCGTTCATAACCCATTATTATGCACATAACAATTTATAAACTCAAAGCTACATGATTAACATTACATTAAGGTCGTAAGTTCCCGGATCATTGGAACACTTCATGTTCATGCCCATCATGTAGAATCATAGCTCATTACGTTAGCACATGCATGGTGAATCAATAAGTCAATTTCAATGGCACATGAGCCCAATTTCCTTTCTTAAGGTTCATCATCATTTAGCATAGGATATCTCCCTTTCATCTGGTTATTCAATCAATTGACATCTTGAGGTCATTAGCTAAGTTTATGATTATTGATGACTTGACATCGAAGTCATTTAAATACATTAATCCAGAAGCGTACAGCTATAGTTGAAACCATTGGGACATACAACATCTCATAAATTTCATTCAGGCACACGACCACGTTTCATGTTCATACTATCACTTCATTAGTACTTTCAACTATTTATAACATCATTATTTCATTGGATCCCTTTTTCCATACGAATTATTCTTCATTCATGGCACGATGGTCGTATCTCATATTTCATACTTTTATTTCATTACTTTCAAGGCTCATCATTATAAACATCAATATAGAGAATATTCTTGAAGTACCTTTCCCCAAACGGGCAATACACAATTTCAACTCACAAATATGTAAAGGCTTAAGACATATTGGAAATACCTACCAAGCATAGCATTCGTTAGAACAACCATATTTGGAAATGACTTTAATACATAAGCTTTTGGGTAATTCTATTTTCGGAGTCAATTTGAAATAGTTGAGTCAAGGCTCATTTCATAATATTTCATTCATCATTTCATTTCGTTCGCGCTATTGGCCACAAGTATAACTTTCATTGTTGGCACTGTGTTCACCCTTTATATCCCCAACTCACTACTTCACACTTTATATCCCCAACTTACTACTTTCACTTTCAAGCATCTATATAGATTACCGACAACAAGTAATCCCTAATTATGACTTTTAGTACACCTATGAGCAATTAAGAGTCTTATGCACATAGAGACTTCTTACACAATTTGGCATAATAGCCTTCACTTGAAACACTACTTGGAGTCATAGTATTGTTATAACCAAATCATGCTTTGAAAACATTCCCGAAGGATAACATCATATGATAAGAGCATCCGGAACACATTTTGAACATATACCTTTCAACACAAAGCTTATTCGGAATAGTTGATTTATAAAGAATAACTNTAGCCTGTCCATAGCGTTCATAACCCATTATTATGCACATAACAATTTATAAACTCAAAGCTACATGATTAACATTACATTAAGGTCGTAAGTTCCCGGATCATTGGAACACTTCATGTTCATGCCCATCATGTAGAATCATAGCTCATTACGTTAGCACATGCATGGTGAATCAATAAGTCAATTTCAATGGCACATGAGCCCAATTTCCTTTCTTAAGGTTCATCATCATTTAGCATAGGATATCTCCCTTTCATCTGGTTATTCAATCAATTGACATCTTGAGGTCATTAGCTAAGTTTATGATTATTGATGACTTGACATCGAAGTCATTTAAATACATTAATCCAGAAGCGTACAGCTATAGTTGAAACCATTGGGACATACAACATCTCATAAATTTCATTCAGGCACACGACCACGTTTCATGTTCATACTATCACTTCATTAGTACTTTCAACTATTTATAACATCATTATTTCATTGGATCCCTTTTTCCATACGAATTATTCTTCATTCATGGCACGATGGTCGTATCTCATATTTCATACTTTTATTTCATTACTTTCAAGGCTCATCATTATAAACATCAATATAGAGAATATTCTTGAAGTACCTTTCCCCAAACGGGCAATACACAATTTCAACTCACAAATATGTAAAGGCTTAAGACATATTGGAAATACCTACCAAGCATAGCATTCGTTAGAACAACCATATTTGGAAATGACTTTAATACATAAGCTTTTGGGTAATTCTATTTTCGGAGTCAATTTGAAATAGTTGAGTCAAGGCTCATTTCATAATATTTCATTCATCATTTCACTTCGTTCGCGCTATTGGCCACAAGTATAACTTTCATTGTTGGCACTGTGTTCACACTTTATATCCCCAACTCACTACTTCATACTTTATATCCCCAACTTACTACTTTCACTTTCAAGCATCTATATAGATTACCGACAACAAGTAACCCCTAATTATGACTTTTAGTACACCTATGAGCAATTAAGAGTCTTATGCACATAGAGACTTATTACACAATTTGGCATAATAGCCTTCACTTGAAACACTACTTGGAGTCATAGTATTGTTATACCCAACTCATGCTTTGAAAACATTCCCGAAGGATAACATCATATGATAAGAGCATCCGGAACACATTTTGAACATATACCTTTCAACACAAAGCTTATTCGGAATTGTTGATTTATAAAGAATAACTCGGGACTTACAACAACATCATGGAATTCAATTTTAGAAAACAAGTTTAGCCAACATACCTCGCCATGAGCTTTCCTTAAATTACTACAACATTCCGAAAAATCTAGCAATCCCAATCTATTTTGAGACATAACAAAATGGAACACAAATTATGAACGTATGCATGGTTTTAGCTCATTTGAGCATTTTATCAAACACTAGGTGTGCAAATTTGGCTACAAGATTCTTCTACAAGATTTCTTTTCTTCCACAACCCAATCTTTACTTATTTGATCTCAACAATCTTCCAACAAACCTCACTTGTATAAGCATATATAAATAATACTCTTACACCCAAGAATTATGCTCCCAATCATTCATCTTTTACCCCACACTTGAAATTTGTTGAAGATCACTCACCCACTCTAGGGCACTCTCTCACTCTCAAAATATCAGTTTTTAGCTCAAAAATAACTTAACCCCTCTATTTACCCGGCTTTGGGGTTATTTAAAGGCTCCTATGTGCGTGGCCGCTCACCTGGGCAAGTGGCCGCGCATACAAGGCAGAAACTCACAAATATGTGCCGCTGCAAATCTGTGCGAATATGACATAGCTCCAGTACAATGGCCATAACTTTGTGTAGAAATATCCAAATAATGAACGGTTTGATGCGTTGGAAACTAGACTCAAACGGCTTTAATTTGAAAGGTAGATCACTTCCTAAGTCTTTATAGTTTGGTACCAGAATGCATTCGAAGTAGGATGTTGTGCGAATTGAGATATTCTTTCAACTTAATCTATCAAACTTGTTCGACACGTGTTATTGCCATTCAAAAAACTCCTTAGTATGTTACAACACACCTTAAACATATATTTTTATTTCAAAATGATGTGATTCTATCCCATGGGTCTCCTTTAATACTCGAATATGTTATTCCCAAATACCGTTGGATCACTTTAAAATCATAAATCGTTAGGAAATTTTTAACGGGGCTTTACATTCTCCCCCGCTTAGGATCATTCATTCTCGAATGAGGAGTAGAGTCCGCCCGAACACCTAACATAACTCGACTCTTCTTTCAAACATTTCAAGCCCCCCAAATTCTACTAACTCCAAAATGTTTCAAAAATTTCAACAGAGTCTCCCCTGTAACTATGCCTATCCAACAGTCAGATAATCCTAGAAATGAATCCTAAACAACATATAGATAACACCCCATTGCACCATATACATGAAATCAACAACCATGACTCTCGAGGCTAACTGTATGACCTTGCTTACCTTGGTCGTATCTTTGACTTTTCCTTCCTCCATTACGAGGACAATTGGGCACCGCACGCATTGTGCATGTCATGTGCGTCATTCCTTTAATCCTTAGGCCTTTATCATTTCGTAGCACAATGTGCAAACATTCCCTGATATTAACAAGGGAACTCAGAGACTAATTCAGAACCTTAACGCATGTTCGAGGATAGAAGAAGAGAAACATTTCCTAAATGTCGTTGTAGCCTCCCTATTATAAGTGTGGCCGGAAACATACCGATAAGAGAGACTCTACTAACACAGCTCCATGACACCTTAGGACTCCTAAACCATGCTCTAATACCAAGTTTGTTATGCCCCAAACTTGGGGAGCGTGACCGGCGCTCAACCAAGTGAACCCAGTCGAGCAAGCCTATGTTACATCAACCTCCCATCATAACTTATGCATGATTTATCAAAACATAATTAGATCCTGACTTTCGTATTGAATACATTTAGCTCAATGGCCCGTAAATGTTTTTCTCATAATGGTTACACAACTTTATAAATAGCTGTAAATACTGTGAACATAAATAAATGACGAAACTCAAAACTTAAGTACATGACCAACAATGTACATGGAGCTTCTATAACAATAGATACCTAAGTAAATAAAACCAACTAGACTCAAATGCCCACTGGAATTGTAGCTGGCTCACCATAATCTGATGCGCATAAGATTCCAATCAAAGATCCATATCATCCTATAGAAGTATACCTGCATCCATTAATATATACAGTGCCCCCGGTAAAAGGGACGTGAGTACGTGTGGAATAGTACTCGCATGTAAGGCAAACAGAACAACATATGAAATCATGGTAATTCAATAAGAGGCATATGAAGTACATCAAAAACTATGAAACATCCCATAGATTCACATTTTCAAGTCTCGTTATGCTTACATCGTTTAAACATCTTCAAGGATAAACTGATCCATATAAACTATGCGTGGAATACATAATATAAAGTAATTGAAAAAACATGTACAAATAAGGCCAATGAAAATGGCACATAATGTATTCGTTAACAATGCGTCTTACTAGACCGTCCATATCCCTCTCTTATCTTACCCCTATGCATTTCATAGACCGTCCTTAGTGTTCACACCTCATATTATACATAGACCGTTCATAGGATTCCACACATAATACACCTATGCGTTTCATAGATCGTTCATAGGATTGCATACACAATACACCTATGCATTTCATGGACCGTTCATAGGATTTACATACACAATACACCTGTACGTTCATAGACCGTTCATAGGATTCACATATACCATATAATACACCTATGTGTTTCATAGATTATTCACAGTGTTTACTTACACAATACACCTGTGCATTTTATAGATCGTTCATAGTGTTTACTTACACAATATACCTATGTGTTTCATAGACCGTTCACAGTGTTTACTTACTTAATACACATGTGTGATTCATAGACCGTTCACAGGATTCACATATACCATACAATACACCTGTGCGTTTCATAGACCATTTACAGTGTTCATTCATATTATATTATATACCTATGCGTTTCATAGCCCGTCCATAGGGTTCACATATTTTACACATATGTATTGCATAGCCCGTCAATAGGGTTCATAACACATAACCATTTATAAACTCAAAGCGACATGATTAACATTATATTAAGGTCGTAAGTTCCCGGATCATTGGAACACTTCATGTTCATGGTCATCACGCCGAAACATACCTCATTACATTAGCACATGCATAGTGAATCAATAAGTTAATTTCGATGGCACAT
>AWOL01S0014536.1:0-14416 GCA_000715115.1 Nicotiana otophora
TACTTTATACCAATAATTTGTCGCATATGAATAAAAATATAAAATATATTAATTAATATTCTACGAGAAAATATAATTATGTTAAAGTATTATTTAGATTAGGAATGTCTTTATTTCACCGATTCTTTTGAAGCTTAGCTTTTAACTAACAAGAAGTTAAATTCACCAAAGTCAGAAATATTCGGGACCCCCCTAAACTTGACAACTTTTGTTTAGTTTTCCCTTAAATTTTATGTGGTCTTTAATACCCCTGAACTTGAAAATTTGATAGCCTCGACACTCCTAGGCACTGATGTGGCAAAAAGCGTGACTACACTCTCTTTTAAGCGCGTGGGAGAGAAGAAAATTTGAGAAATCAGCTTCTAAGTGAGGTATTTTTTTCAAATATTAATTGCCACATACTCAAATATAATAATTTATTTGTTCCAATTGTATTTGTCATGGTTTTTTCTTAATGTACATTGCATTTTTTTTTTAATCTCAATTGTGTTTTAGATACAATGAATATTTATCTCTGCTATGTATTATTTTTTTCCGGTCCAAATCTACAAAAGTTAGTTAAAACTCTATTTTTTTAGCCAAATAATTAAAAGAAACTTTAGTCAAAGTAATAAAATTCAAATGGTATATTTTCTACAAAAATTTTTTTATGTATTTTTCTTTTCATGCGGCTATTTATTTAAACTATGCATTCTTTTTTTCGGGTCAAATATATAATATTTGGTTGGAATTTTATTATTTTTAGCCAAAATACGAAATTCCAATAACGTATTTTTTTTATTTTTTCTTTACATGGAATGAGTAAATGTTCTAACTGTGTATTCCTTCTTTTCCTAACCAAATCGTTAAAATAGTTTGACTAAAATATTATTATCTTTATCCAAATAAAAATTTATAGTCAAAATAATATTGTTCCAATTTTTTTTATTACAAATTTGGCATGAAAGAAAATAATTTAAATAATTGGTGTACCTAAAAAGGTAAAAAAATATATATTTTACTTTTAAAAAAATACCATATGGACAAAAAAAATCCATGTGGCAGCGCGTGTGTCACACTCGTGTAGATGTCAACGTACATAGGGATTGAGGCTATCCAAATGCCAAGTTAAGAGGAGTATTAAAGACCACATGAAATTTAAGGGAAAACTAAATAAAAGTTACCAAATTTATGGGTCCGAACTATTCCGCCATTCACCAAAATTTGAGTGCATGCATGAGACATGACTTCAATTTGACTAGACAATAATGAACAACCTAGCTATTTCTCAAGTCATTATAGATCGAGTTGAACCACCATAGTTCTCAAATTTTCGATCTCTCATACCCTAATACTTGCGCGCAGTTTATATGTGCCCCACACATATTTCACAAGCCATGTTTTAAACTGATGATGTTCACAGCTTCTTATCCTCTTTGCTCAAGATCTTTTCGTTCTTTAATTCTCATTCATCCTGTTATAATTTGACGACCAAGACCACCCTACAGGCTACACCTCTAACCATTATTTATCACCCTTATTCACCCTTCTCTACTTTATATTAATCTCCAAAATCAAGCTTTGATCAAGTTGTTAATTTAAGGCTCTTCATTAGTTTAAATGAATAATGCTGAAGTTTTGACGAGACCAATGTGCATAGGATTTTTCTGCTCGTACTCAGTCAAATTCTAGTATAGTTTATGATATCGTCCCACAAAGATTAGTTAATCTAGGCTACAAACTTTTAATATTTTTACTACTATTTGAGAGAACCGAATTAATGAAATATGAGTGAGGTTTTAAAACTTGTTAATTACTTAAAGCAAAACAAACAACTTCCGAAAAATTCACAATTTAAAAAGAGTTGGGAATCGTTGAATTCACTTGATAATATCATTCCAATAAAATCTCAATTTTTACATGTATTTATCTAAAGAATAATCGCTTATTGTTAATACAATTATATTTGCTCACTAAAAAAAAGTCAATTAATAGCACTCTATGAATTTATGTAATTCATTGAGTTAAAACTAGTGACGATCTAACCAAAATATTTTCTAGCTTGAATTGTGCTAAAAGGTAGTAAAAATTTCGTAAGAATATTTTTACTAAAAATCAATAATCTTGCCTACAATAATTCCCCTGTGAGAATTAAAACTGAGTCAAACAAGATTACAGATTTGAAATAAGAGTTTTACAAAAAATTATTCTCACTCTACTATTTTATTCATTGGTTATTATATATTAATTTTGCTCAGTGAGAATTACAAAATTAATATAAGAATAACTTAAAGAAAATATATAGAAGTGATAATTAATTAGAAACCATTATTTCAGCNTTTACAAAAAATTATTCTCACTCTACTATTTTATTCATTGGTTATTATATATTAATTTTGCTCACTGAGAATTACAAAATTAATATAAGAATAACTTAAAGAATATATATATATATATATATATAAGTGATAATAATGATTAATTAGAAACCATTATTTCAGCACAATATGAATTGTAAAAAGAATATTTCAAGCCAAGGATGTATTAAAACTGAAATAATATTATAAAAATACTTATCAAGCTTCATCAACTATCCCAACAAACGAGATTACTCCATTATAGAGTATTTAAATCTCACAACAAAAAGAAATTCTAGAATATTACCAATACTCTTAGAAAATCTAAAAACTTACAAGAAGAAAATAAAATAGTTAAAGAAAGAAGTTAAGACCAAAGTTTAGAGAAAGGTAGTTCTCTTCCTACCTCTCTCCCATTTTGTTAGAATATAAGGGTCCACCAAATTCTATAGAGAACCAGGTTCTCTATCAGTTTCACTAGAACACACGCACACAGCAGTAAGTAGATGATAAAAGGAATTTTACGTGGAAAATTCTCAGCTCAACGGGATTAAAAACCACGACCTATCCTTGTAGGATTTCAACTTCACTACTGAGCAACTTTTAGATTACAACTTATGCAACCTAAGAATTAACCTCTTAATCACTCACTAACTTGTAATACTCTATTACAAGCCACTTTGTAATAAATCTATTACAAAGACTTTACAACTCGACTAACTCTAGCCAAGACTCAAACACAAAGGTTTAAGGTTTACAAAGGGTTTCCTACAGAATACTTCTGAACAAGCTAAGTAGGAAATATAATTTAAGAACTATTACAAAGTTACAACTCAACTAAGGACATACAATGACTTGTTGTGGGGAACTGGTCCGTAGTAGTGTTGTTCTTTGTTCTTGATGCACTTGAGAGTTGATTGTTTGATCATCAATGACTGTATGAGAGCTTCAATGATTTCTCTAAGTGAACAAGCAATTTGTTTTACCTTCCTTGATGTTAATAATGCATTTGTGACATCACTAGGATGATGTAAGCAAGGTAGGTAAAAGACACTCCCCATAAAGTTGACTATTGCACTGTTTCTGCACTGTAGCGTGTGCAGGCAAAAACTTTACAGCTGGGGCAGTTGACTTGTATTGTTTCCTCGGAAAACGATAGTTATCTGTTCCCTCTGTTGTTCCTTTGACTCTGAAGAGTTGAAGCATATTACAAGCTGGAACCTTTCGATCTTAAGGTCTTGAGGATATGTAACTGGTTCTTTATCTGGTTCTTGGCAGTAGGTTTGTTAGATCATCAAAACATAAAGCAAAGATAGTTGTAACCTATCAATTTCTCCCTTTTTGATGATGACAAACTTATAATTGAAGATCCCAAAGAAAAAGCACAGAACCAGAACGTGAACCAGAAAAGTCTTAAGTTTCCTCTTGAGTATGTATTCCCCCTTAATCAGTGCTCATTAATCAATTATGCACATTAATCTTCCCCATTTTGGCATCATAAAAAGAAGAGCAACAAGTATATAGCAAAAAGAAGTCTAGCTCGAGTTAACTCATGCCACTTGTTTGCACACAACATGACTAAAAACAGAGCATAAAGACAAGGCATAGTTATCAAAAAGGGAAAAACTTGCATTATCATTAATTTGGATTTTTCAACAGGAGAAGAGTCAATGTTACTACCATCATCCATAGTTTTGAACAAAAATAAACACCACAAACATCATCATAAAAAAACTGACACTAAGGGAATAGACTGATCACTAAAGATTGGACACTGAAGAGACGTTGTTTAGGGAGTATTGGAAGGAGATAGGTTAGAAAGGGCTTGGAGGACTAAATCCATTCGAGCATTTGCTGACATTTGCTCGTTGAGCATTCTCTCTTTCAGGTCCTCCACTCGTTTTCTGAGCTCACCATTCTCTTTGGTTAGACGAGCAACCTCTTTTCCTTGAGAACAACTGGAACCAGGTGTCTCCTGCAGCTGACTTAACTGAGTCTCAAGGATATCATTCCTTACTTTCAATTTCCTTATCTCCGAGGTAGCATTGTTCTGAGCGTTGATCAGCTTAGATATGGTAGAAGTGCTTCCAACCCCTCCAATTTTCTCGATACACTCACATTCTTCAAGAGTAGATTTGGAGAAGGTTTGCTTCTTGGTGCCCACTTTAGCTTGTCCCAGAGGAACCTTGAAGTGCTTAAAGACCTTGGTGAGAAGGAACCCATACGTCAGCCCATGATTACCATCTTTAAAGTCTGCCACTTTGTTCATGTGCTCTATCATAATCCCAGGCAGATTGATGGTAGTGAAGTTGTCCAGTGCTTCCATGAGGAACAAGTCTGCACGAGAGGTGATATATCTTCTCTCAGCTCGAAGCAGCAGTACCTTATTCTCCATCTCAAACAACAGCTGATATACAGGAAGAAGGGCCTTCTTCTGAACTCGTTCCCCCTGCTGAAGTGCTCTGTCCTTTAATATGACATTTCTAAAATTTTGAGAACAGGATCCATGGACACTAGACAGCCATTCAGCAGACACACCAAGAATGGATCCCAACAAGGCAGAGTACATTACCATATCAACTCCATTCACCAACACACAAATGTGATCATCTTCAACTTTAAAAAGGTCAGCGTAAAAACGTTGGACTCCCTCTTCATACACCATTAGGGCATCATTCGTGAATAAATGTGTCCACTGTTGGAACTCACATATCTCAACCAGCTGTCTCATACCAGCCTCCTCCAAGATATCAGGGGCAAATGTGCGGCCCCATAGCACCTTTTGACTTCTTAACCTCTCTTTCCCGGCACTCCTTGGATCACTCATTCTGGCCTTCTTTGAGGAACCAGGTTCCTCATCCGTATCAGCTCTTCTCTTAGCAGATTTGCAAACATTCTTTCCCTTTCCATCAGACTTCACAGACTTTTCACCAAATTCTTCCATCACCTTGGCAGTAGACTCTTCTACCAACTTATCACCAGATTCTTTCACCACACTTTTACTAGCAACAACATCATCAGACTTGTTCAAATCTTCAGCAGACATAGAAGATCCCATTTTAGGCTTGGGGAGACCATGCTTCTGTGAGCGCTTTCTGGTTAAGGAACTAGGTTCCTCTTCTACTTCAGCATTCACATTCACAACTAACACTGACTTCTCGCTCACAACTTTCCCATCTTTCACTAATTTTCTTCTCCTTGACTTAGCTTGGTTGTTCTTAAGCTCAGACTCAAGAGCCTCCTTCCTTTTCAACCTTGTAGTAGGTCGCTTAGGAGTGGACTCCTGAGCAACCATTGGTCTACGCCTAGTCAAGATAGCAATCAATATATCATCAGAATCCTCTTCACCAACACATTTTTCTTCTCTAGACACAGATCTTTCCTCAGGTATCACCACACACACAAAGGCTCAGCATCAAAATAAGGAGAGGGAGTAGGGTCAATACTGACCTTGGCTCTTTAGAGGACCCCTGAGTTAAATCCTCCTGGGAGGAATCAGGTCCCTCATTTGGTATCCCAGTAGTATTGTCCTGTGCCGATTGTTCAACAGGCACAAGCTCTTTATCCTCTTTCACAGTCTTAGACTCTTCTCCCTGAGTCCCAAAACCATCACCATCTCCTTATATAACAACCCCTTCATGAGCTATGGACAACACGTTCTCTATTGCCTCTTTTTTCTTGTACATCCATGGAAAACTCAGTAGAGAAAGGAGTGTTACCTGTAGACATAAGATCAGGAGCAGTCTTTGTTGAGTCAAGCTTCGCGGAACTATCAGTTGGATCTACCCTTGACCCCTTTTTCATAGGCGAGCTTGAAAATGCCTGATTTTCTTCTTTGTCAACAGTACTCTATTCATTCTCTTTTTCCGGCGAAGTAGGAGAAGGGATTTGGGCTACAAATCTTTTGGGAGTCGAGATTTTGTGACTCCTATGAGAACCAGAACTCAAGTGGGTAGAAAAAGAGATGGAATGTAAGAGTGACTCTGTCCTAGGGTTTTGGTTTATAGTGGTATGTGGTGAGGAGTCTAATATGGGTGTATCAACAGGTGAGGACTCAATGGGGATGTCACTTGGAGCACTCGAGGTTGTTTGATTTTCAGCCATGGTGAGAAGAAAAGAAGGGATTTGACAGTTTGAAGAGAGGCAGAAGAATGGGGTTTTGAAGTTTGATGGGAGGAGTTGTAACAGTGATAGATGAAGTTATGATAGATGAGGGACCGGTTAAGAAAGGGCGGTAGTTTTAGGAGTCGGGTCGATAATTATCAGGTGAGACGTTTGGGTTCATAAGACGCAGTGAAAAGAAACTGACGCACTGATGACATGACACTTGTATTATCCATTCAAAATTGTGCATGAGAGAACAGAGAAACTACTAACATGTGTCAGAGGAACCAGGTTCCCTAACAAATCTTGCATCTATAAGCTTTGCCCTTTTTACCAGCGTGAACTGCATCAACTGCCTATTTGCTCTGTAATCATCATGCGTGTCTACCTGTAACGGTATAGAGATGAGTTAGACTTTGCCAGAAAATGCTTTTTAGCTAATTTTACCTGAACATGTCTTTCATAACCAATCATCGAGGGACCAGGCTCTCGGTTAGGCTTTATCAATCCCAGAGCCGGACGATTTCTTTCAAAATGTTCTCTACTCAAGGCCTTGGTAAATATGTTTGCAATATGATCTTCTGTGCTGTAGAATTTTATGCAAATGAGTCCATTTCAACATTGTCTTTGAGGAAGTGATGACGCACGTCAATGTGCTTGGTTCTCTTATGTTGGACTGGATTTTTGGCCATTGAGTGCACTTGTATTGTCGCATAGGAGAGGCACAAAATCTGAGAACACTCCAAAGTCTTCCAGCTGCTGCTTGATCCACAGCGACTGGGCACAACAAGAAGCAGCTGCTACATATTCCGCTTCTGTAGTTAAGAGTGCCACTGAGTTTTGCTTCCTTCTACCCTACGAGATTAGGCAGGAACCCCGAAAATGTGCCATTGCAGACGTGCTTTTTATGTCTACCGGATATCCTGCATAATCAGCGTCAGCATACCCAATAAGATCGAAGCTTTCACCTGAGGGATAGTAGAAAACTAGGTCCTACGTTCCTTTGAGATATCTCAATATTCTCTTGGTAGCTTTCAAATGAGATTCCTTTAGATTGGATTGAAACCTTGTACAGAGGTCCACGCTGAACACAATGTCTGGTCTGCTTGCAGTAAGATACAAGAGTGACCCTATAATCCCTCTATACATGGTCTGATTTACAGGAGAACCAGGTTCATCCATGTCTAGTCGGGTAGCTGTGGCAATAGGGGTGTCGCTGACTGTTGATGCTTCCATGTGAAACCTTTTCAGCAACTCATTGATGTACTTCTGCTGACTTATCAATGTTCCCTTATAAGATTGCTTTACTTGAAGTCCTAGAAATAATTTTAATTCGCCAATCATACTCATCTCGAACTCACTCCCCGTGAGTTTTGCAAATTCTTCACAAAGCGAGTTAGTTGTGGCTCCAAATATGATATCGTCAACATATACCAGAACAATGAGCGGATTCCTCCCTCTTTTCTTCAGAAAAAGAGTGTTGTTAATTTTTCCTCTTGTAAATCCATTTTCTAAAAGAAATTTTGACAACCTTTCATACCAAGCCCGAGGAGCCTGCTTTAGCCTGTACAATGCCTTGTCCAGTTTGAACACATGCTCAAGATGCTCGTGACTCTCAAAACCAAGAGGCTACTTAACATAGACTTCTTCTTTTAGATAGCCATTTAAAAATGCACTTTTGACATCCATTTGGAACAGTGTGAACTCCATATGAGATGCAAAGGCAATAAGAATTCTAATGGCTTCCATTCGAGCAACTGGAGCAAACGTTTCATCATAATCGATCCCTTCTTCCTGATTGTAGCCTTGAATTACAAGCCTTGTCTTGTTTCTTGTTGTATTTCCAAACTCATCAAGTTTGTTCCTGAAAACCCACCTGGTTCCTATGATGGTTCGATCTGCAGGTCAAGGGACCAGGTGCCATACCTTGTTTCTTTCAAAATGATGCAGCTCCTCTTGCATGGTTGTGATCCAGTCTGCATATTTCAGTGCTTCTTTGATGTTTTTGGGCTCTATTTGAGAAAAAAAGGCTAAAAAGGCAAGTGAATTTCTGGCTCTTGATCTGGTTTGAACACCTGAGTCAGGAGGGGTGATTATGTTGTCAAGAAGATGTGAGCTTTTGTGCTTCCAGTTTGGTACTTGAATCTCATTTGTAGAGGACTCAGGTATATCTGACTGAGGTTCTTGGATACTTCTTGCTTCAGCAAGTGGAGTACCTTGGACTGCATCAGCAACTCTATTTTCAGCTTCAGTTGTTGTGATCGTGGGGCCAGGTTCCTCTCGAAAGGATGGAGATATATTTGTATCATCTTTTCTGGATTCTTTGACATAATTGATCATGCCTGCCTTTCCATTTGCCATGTCGATAACTTCACCTGGAACAGATAAAGGTTCTCCATCTTGGTCAACACGTCTGTCCTTCTCATAGGAGAGGTGATATTCATCAAAGATAACATGTATACTCTCTTCAACGCACTGAGTCCTTTTGTTGTATACTTTGTAAGCTTTGTTGTGGGATGAGTATCCTAGAAAGATTCCTTCATCACTTTTGGCATCGAATTTTCCAAGAGCTTCCTTTCCATTGTTGAGGACAAAGCATTTACACCCAAAGGTCCTTACATGTGTCAGCTTGGGCCTCCTTCCATTCATCAGTTCATATGGAGTCTTGTTCAGAAGGGACCTGATCATGCACATGTTCACCAAGTAACAGGCAGTATTGACGGCTTCTGCCCATAAATTATTTGCGATCCCACTGTCAATCAACATTGTCCTTGCCATGTCTTCAAGAGTTCTATTTTTTCTCTCCACAGTACCATTTTGTTGAGGTGTTCTTGGAGCTGAAAAATTGTGAGTGATACCATTTTCAGTACAGAACTCATCAAATTTGGCATTGTCGAACTCTGTCGCATGATCAGACCTGATGCAAACTAGATTATTACTCATCTTCACTTGAATCTTTTTGACGAAAGCAACAAACGCTTCAAAGATTTCGTCTTTGGTTCTGAGAAACAGGGTCCAGGTAAATCTGGAGCAATCGTCAACTATAACAAAGATATATTTCTTTCCTCCCCTGCTTGCCACCCTCATGGGTCCGCATAGATCCATGTGAAGAAGATCAAGTGACTTTGAGGTACCGACTTCCCTTTTGGGCTTGAATAAAGATCTGACTTGCTTACCTTTTACACATGCATCACACACTTTGTGATTCTTGAAAGTTGACTTGGGCAGACCACAAACCAGGTCATTCCTGACCAATTTGTTCAGCAACGTAAAGCTTGCATGACCCAGCCTCCTATGCCATAATTCAACATCATTATTAATAACACTTAGACAATTGAGATCACTATTCCGCAAAGATTTAAAATCAGCAACATAGATATTTTTGTATCTTTTTGCTACTAGCACCACCTCCCCACTAGTCACTATGTTTGTGACGGTACATACTTGTGACATAAATTCCATTTTGTTTCCCTTGTCACAGATCTGGGAAATACTTAGCAAGCTGTACTTCAGCCCGTTCACGTAGTACACATTTTCGATTGAGTGTGAGAGAGACTTCCCAATCCTTCCAACTTCCAGAATGTATCCTTTCTTGCCATTACCAAAGGATACACTCCCTCCTTGCAGGGCTTTAAGTGAAAGAAAATCAGTTGTACTTCCAGTCATGTGCTTTGAGTAGCCACTATCCATGTACCATTGTAGGCTGCTTCCTTTCATTGTTCCCTGCACAAGAGAATTGGGAGTTAGACTTATGAACCTAAACGAGTTTG
The DNA here is from genome assembly GCA_000715115.1 of Nicotiana otophora. Classification (NCBI taxonomy): domain Eukaryota; kingdom Viridiplantae; phylum Streptophyta; class Magnoliopsida; order Solanales; family Solanaceae; genus Nicotiana; species Nicotiana otophora. The sequence goes on from AWOL01S0014536.1 coordinate 10,211, forward strand.
GGTCCCTTGTAATGAGGAAACAGGTGAATGAGGGATCTTCTGATCCAAGCAGGCATCATGCGTTTTTTATATGAGGGACCAGGTTCTCTACTAGTAGTTACTTTTTCAACGAAAACTATGTTTTCTGTTGTGACTGAAATCTGGTCTTACAATTTTCTTTAAAGTGCCAAATGTTGCCACAGTGGGTGCAAAGCCAATTATCAGGTACAGTAACATACTTGCTATAAGGGTTATAGGGAATCTTTTCCCTTTGGAACCCAATCCCCTGCCTGTTTCCCCCATTGTTGGTGTACATGGCAATGATAACATCAGAGGACCATGTCCACTTGAGTGATCTTTCAAGACCACTCTTCACTCTTCCTAGTTCCTCATGAAGTTGTTTGTTTTTCTCAAGCTTAACGCACAAGCTAGACTTCACTGAATTTAACTCACTTTCAAGCTTAATGTGTGCCTCGCTTGCAACTTCCTTTCCCTTTTGAGAATTTTCAGGCCTACTCTTTATTTTAGGTTCTCCAACTGTTTCCTTCAAGTCCACTACCACCACTAATAGGTCGTCTCTCTCATCCTCAATGTTAGCAACTCTCTCAGCTAAGACTTCTTTTTCCTTTCTTACATACTCACAGGTCTCTTTTAGGTCTACCATATCGACCATTAGATCATCTCTTTCATGTTCTATATTTGTAATGTTTTCATCTAAGGCATCCTTCTCTTTCTTCAGGTTCTCAATTGTTTCCTTTAAGTCAACAACCATGATTACTAAGTCATCTCTGGTTTGTTCTACTTCCCCCAACTCCACAGTTAAAGCATTTTTATCATTTATAAGGCTGTGATAAGCATCAATTAACACATTTGCCAATGACATGAGTTTTTTAGGAGAATAAGATTTTAGATTTCTCTAAACATCCAGAAATTTACCTCATCATCGTCGTCATCATCATCATCATCATCAGACTGAACCATCAAGGCAAAATTGAGTCATACTCAGTTGCTTCGCTTTCTACTGCCATCATTTAACTATCACCATGATCATTTTCTTCTTCAGATTCGCTGGATGAGTCTCCTCATGCAGCAAGAGCTTGCTTTACAATATTGTCAGCGACATTCTTTCTCTTGAGGCGTTTATCAGAAGCCGAGTTCCTCTTGGCTGCTTTGTCAAAGTTGTTTTTGTACTGATCTTGCTTTAAGAAAGGGCACTCCTTGATGAAGTGTCCTGGCTTGCCACATTTATGACAGAGGTCATAATTTTTTGGCTTGCTAGAACTTTCCCTTTTTGGAATGCCTCCATTCCTGCGAACCATCTTCTGGAATCTTCTTGTCAAGTAAGCCATATCACCATCCTCACCACTTAAATCATTGTTGTTTGTCTTGAGGACAGGTTCTTCTCCCTTTTGGGTTCTCTTCTTTCATTGTCCTTCTTTTTCTTCTTCTTCTTCATTTCATATGTTTTCAAATTGCCAACAAGTCCATCTATGGTCAGTGTCTGCAAGTCCTTCGCCTCTGTAATGGCGTTCACTTTGCTTTCCCAAGAACTGGGCAGAACACTAAGGATTTTCCTGACAAGTTTGTTTCTTGGAATAGTTTCACCAAGAGAGTGAAGCTCATTAATGATGGAGGTGAAGCGAGTATGCATATCTTGGATGGATTCATCATCTTTCATCCTGAATAGCTCGTATTCAGTTGTGAGCATGTCGATCTTGGATTGCTTAACCTATGTTGTTCCTTCGTGAGCTGTCTGAAGAGCCTCCCAGATTTCTTTTGCATATTGGCATGCCGATATCCTGTTATATTCATTAGGACCAATGCCACAAACAAGAATTTTCTTTGCACGAAAGTTCTTTTCTATGGCGTTTCGATCAGTGTCATTGAATTCCTTCCTCGTCTTGGGAATGGCTACAGCTGGGTCGCCAAGATTCTTGGTGGGAACAAAGGGTCTGTCACATATGACATCCCATAGCTCAGAATCTTCAGCCATGATGAAGTCGTGCATCCTAGTTTTCCACCATCCGTAAAACTGTCCATTGAACCTAGGTGGTCTGTAAGTAGATTGGCTTCTTCGAGGTTTGGAGGAGCAGCCATGAGGATCCTTTCTAGGTGTTAACCTGATAGAAAGAACCTGCTCTGATACCAATTGTTAGAATATAAGGGTCCACCAAACTCTATAGAGAACCAGGTTCTCTATCAGTTTCACTAGAACACTCGCACACAGCAGTAAGTAGATGACAAAAGGAATTTTACGTGGAAAATTTCCAGCTCAACGGGATTAAAAACCACGACCTACCCTTGTAGAATTTTCAACTTCACTACTGAGCAACTTTTAGATTACAACCTATGCAACATAGAAATTAACTTCTTAATCCCTCACTAACTTGTAATACTCTATTACAAGCCACTTTGTAATAACTCTATTACAAAGACTTTACAACTCGACTAACTCTAGCCAAGAGTCAAACACAAAGGTTTAAGGTTTACAAAGAGTTTCCTACAGAATATTTCTGAACAAACTAAGTAGGAAATACAATTTAAGAACTATTACAAAGTTACAATTCTACTAAGGACATACAATGACTTGCTGTGGGGAACTGGTCCGTAGTAGTGTTGTTTTTTGTTCTTGATACACTTGAGAGTTGATTGCTTGATCATCAATGACCGTATGAGAACTTTAATGATTTCTCTAAGTGAACAAGTGATTTGTTTTACCTTCCTTGATGTTAATAATGCATTTGTGACACCACTAGGATGATGTAAGCAAGGTAGGTAAAAAACACTCCATATAAAATTGACTGATGTACTGTTTCTGCACTGTAGCGTGTGCAGGCAACAACTTTACAGCTAGGGCAGTTGACTTGTGCTGTTTCCTCGGAAAACGATAGTTATCTGTTCCCTCTGTTGTTCCTCTGACTCTGAAGAGTTGAAGCATATTCCAAGCTGGAACCTTTCGATCTTAAGGTCATGAGAATATGTAATTGGTTCCTTATCTGGTTCTTGGCAGTATGTTTGTTAGATCATCAAAATATAAAGCAAGATAGTTGTAACCTATCACATGTTTTGATGCCATTTGTATTCTAATTATACAAAAGTCTTGCATGCATTAAATGATTAGACGTGTCCAAGACTAGGTTGGACGCGTCTGAAGAAATGAGCTTGGACACGTCTAAAGACATGATCTTGGATTTGTCTGAAGATATGAGCTTGGACACGTATGAATATATGAGCTTGGATATGTCCAAGGTAAGAGTTTGGATACGTCTAAGGATGTGGGCGAGAACACGTCAAACTTCAATTATATGCTTCCATCTTGCCATTTCAATTCTTGTGCTTGCCATACCAGACTTTCATCGAGCATTCTGTCTTTTTCTTCTGTTATTTATAATATTTTTTCTTCTTTTTTTCTACAAAAATAGTTAGAAAGAGGTAAAATTCGAAATATATTTTAAGTATATTATTTAAAGTAGGATATTAAAAGTATATAATAAGTAAATACTTTATATTCATCAAGTTTCATTGTCTTACATGAACTAAAAGTGCACATCGTTTGTTTAAACTTGAAGGATCGTACATGCTCAACTTTATATTACAGGACAAATAAAAAAACAGACTTGCCCTTAACTTAATAGACCATTCGAAAATTTGAGTTAAAGGTTAGACAAAGGTGCAAGGTTTATAGAAGTACAAGGACTTAAAGTACAATAAACGGTAGTTGCATTCGTAATATCACGAGTAAGCGTGACGCATGTGATAGATGCTTCACATATCTCTTCCTGTTGACGAAATTGCCCCTACGCAAAACTTTCACTTCACGGAGCAAACCAATAGAAATCCGCGAATAGGAACAAAAAATATGTCCAAACTGTACAACATGTTAAGCTACGAAGTACCATCATTTAAGACTCCATCAGGGGCAAAAGGGCATTTCAATTCACAACCCTTACAAACCCTCCATTGACTCTCCAAGTAGTAGTGATGTAGAAAAATCTCTCACCAAAATCTCCATATACTTCATATGCTATCGTTTCGCCGCCGTCGCTCGGTTCCTCTCCGGTGACTTTTCGATGGTACCGATGTTTAGTTAACAAGTATGAACAATCTCAGCAAGATGTATTTTTTATGATTTTTTTGTCAATTATTTTTGATCGAGGGCTTAGATTATTCTCTTTCGATTAAATTTGATATGTTCTGATTCAGCGATTTTTTGTTTTGGATTTGGTT
>AWOL01S0014539.1:0-13896 GCA_000715115.1 Nicotiana otophora
GCTATTTATCTTATGAGTGTTGTTGTGATACTAATATTATCTCTCGCTTTTCTTTTTTTTTTTAATTTTTTTTTTTTTTTAGCCGAGGGTCTTTCGGAAACAGCCTCTCTACTCCTTCGGGGTAGGGGTAAGGTCTGCGTACATACTACCCTCCCTAGACCCCATTAATGGGATTCTACTGGGTTGTTGTTGTTGTTGTTGTTGTATATCATTATTTATGTTTCATATTGATTTTATTCTTAATTATTAAATTCGGTTAACTTCGAAAGCGTACATCAACAAAAAATTATTTTTAGATGACTAAGAAAATAATTATCATGTGTTACTAAAGAAATCTCCAATAAAAATATTTTAATAGATCATATGTTTGTTAGTTTTTTCAATTTCTACTAAACATATATTCACTTATCAAAACGTTGTTTATAACTTTAACGAAGTAAGATTGAAATAATATTCATGTAACAAAAAAACCTAAAAAACCTGAAAAAGCCGGCAAAACCGAACCAATCCAAACCGATATAGTTGGTTTGGCTTGGTTTTGATAAAAACTTAACCAACCATGTCCATGTACACCCCTAGTATTAATAAACATCTCTAACCATTGAACAGGCTTATGTGGTAATAATATGTGTGACATGGCAATAGTGTGTGCATATCACGGAAATCAGACGTGTGAAAGCAATTTGCTTGAGTAATTAAAAATGAAAACAAAAGATAAAAAGTAAAAAAGAATTAAAAAATTCACAAGTACCCATCCAACACCCCATCTCCCCATCCCCTTCCCCTTTTTTTCTTATTTTCCCCCGACATCACATGCCCTTTTGTTTCTCTTTTATGTTCCTTTCATTTTCATCTCCATTAGAGGCTTTGCAATGGTGCACCTATTCTCCATAAAAATACTTCAAATAAACTAATAATCTGGCTTCCCAAACATCACAATATCTCCTAGACCTACTAACCTATGTCTCATTCCCCATTAAAACTGTTGAAAATATACACAAAAACACATCATCCTTAAGAATCAAAATAGACATCCATTTTTCTTCATTAAAAGCTTTACGGAAAAAAAATAAAATCGTATAAAATAATGCATACCCCAATTTCCTGATGACGAAGACGGAAGAAGGTCACGAACACACGAGGTTGAAATCGAGGTTGGGAGCCTTTCGTACCGAGACCCATGAAAGGTGAACAATGTGCTCATCGCCGGGCGTGATAAAGCAACGCTCCCCGGACCCGAAACGAGCTCTAAGATCTCGGAAAATATGACAATGGTTATGCATGACTAACAGAGGGTCGTGATATCCGTACCTAACCAGATATCACGGTGCAGATCTTGTCTGATGTGGGTTACGGATAAGTAATTAACGAGAAAGAATTTTTTTACCTTTTTAAACTTGTACTAGGGATAAAACTCTCCTACTATATAAAGGGAAAGTTTTCTTTCATAACACATATTTTAACACACAAACCAAGACAATACAAATTTATTTTTCTGCTTTTTAACTATTGAAAAGTTCTTACTTTATTATTTGTTCTTCATTCACAATTGGCTTCGAACCAAGGGTCTAATCGAGGGCTAAACTACTGTTCAACCTAAGTTCGAGTTGGACCGTAACATTACAATTAGTTTGATTATTCATTTTGTCTTTAACTCATTTATCTAATATTCTTGATTATTTGTGTTGAATCAATCCATATATCATCTCGGCCTCAGTGGGCGAAATTATCAATGTATACCAACTAATCTGGTGGTGGTGCGTATATAACGTCGTAACCTTTCCCCATACCCCATGTACATATAATATATGCTTATATAACGTCATCTGGTCATGGGTCAATGTACATGTATAAATGAATGCAATGCATAAGAAGTAAGTTAATAAGATTTCTCGGAATGTCATAAGATCAATATGCCTTTGGATAAACTTTATCAACTACGTATTTTTCTCAGACCCATGAACAGAAGATATAATAATAAGACACATAGGGAATCAAGAACATAGACACCCCTAGTGCTTCTATGAATAGAGACATTTATGAAAGTTGTGCGTTTGCTCGTTTCATTTATATCGTAGGGATCATGCCAAAAGGAAAGAAGGAATAGCCTTAACACACCTGAACCGATTCTCTTGACAATTCTCTAACACACGTCAATCGCGACAAAACACGTAACGGCGGTGTCGAAGTAGGAAAAAATTTGTATGATTTCCTTGAGAAGGTTATACCGTGCTCCCTTAGATTTTCAAGTCACGCTGCTTATAGCATTTTTGTGGGTCGTATGAATTCTTTTATGGCTTTCCATCCATTACTTTGCAAAATATAAACATCTCACTTAATGATGTAGGAAGGTTTCTTTATCACAGTGGGTTGTGGGGGCCACTTCATATGGATTACTTTGCCAAAGAATCTCCTAAATATGCCAATTAGCTCCATATACCAAAGAGTCACTATTGGGCTTGATCAATACTCCCATTTGCTGCCACATGGATATGGTATCTCCACTAATTTCTTACGCACAAATTCCTAATTAGCTTGTTAATCTCCCACTAAAACCATTAATTAGCCCATTACCCACATAATTAAGTATTAACTTAATTTACTTAAAAATACTAATCAATTTCAACATACTACTATCATGACCATATGGTACATTGTATGGCACTTATCTATAAATACGGGGTATTATAGCTTGGGCCATATTTTATCCCAAATTATCAAACCTCAACGAAACTCATTTTCTTAGATTTTTTTTTATCCTCTAACCTTCACGGAACTTACTTATCACCTGTTATAAATAACATCAATACCTATATCCTCAAAAATAATCTCATTCCCGAGCTTACGTTGATTAACTTATGACGAAACTTTAACGTACGAAAACGCAAAATGTAACATCTTTCTCCCCTTAGAAACATTCATCCTCGAATGTTTAACTCCCCGAGATCTATATAAATTTTGGTAGAGTCTCCTTTGTAACAGTACTACTACCAACCCTCCCCGTAGCAAACTCAATAACACAATGCCACATAAGGCCACAATCATCAATAATGAGAATGGCTTCACACAACCAAAGACGGTAACTAACTTAAGAATCCATACATGCACCTAAAGGTTGTGATGTCTCAATCTGATCCTCCTCTGGAAGCGGAAATAAGTGAGGATACCTAGACTTCATGTCTTCTTCAGCTTCCCAAGTCATCTCTTCCACATTATTGTTTCTCCAAAGTACTTTAACCGCAACTACATCATTAGTTCTCAATCTTCGAACATGTCTATCTAGTATAGCACTGAGAGCTTCCTCATATGATAGTTGCTCTGAACATCGTCAACTGATACGACTCTGGAAGGATCTCTGATACACTTATAGAGCATAGACACATGAAAGACTGGATGTACAAACTCCAAGTCAGAAGGCAAGTCTAACTCATATACTACCTGGCTTACCTTACATATGATCTTATATGGTCCAATGTACCGAGGGCTAAGTTTTCCTTTCTTACCGAACCTCATAACGCCTTTCATCGGTGATATCTTTAGGAATACCCAGTCGTCAACCTGAAACTCAAAGTTTCGTCGTCGATTATCTGCATAAGACTTCTGACGGCTTTGAGATGCTAATAGCCTTTCCTGTATAAGCCTAATCTTCTAGATTGCCTGTTGTATCAACCCTGGTCCTACTAACTTAGTTTCCCCAACATCGAACCATCTGATATGTGACGTACACTTCCATCCGTAAAGAGCTTCGTATGGAGCCATCTGAATACTGGAATGATAGTTATTATTATACGCGAACTCAACAAGTAGAAAATGATCATCCCAACTATCCTTGAAGTCTATCACAGAAGCCCGTAACATATCCCAAAGTGTCTGAATAGTACGCTCAGCCTGTTTGTCTATCTAGGGATGAAATGTTGTACTGAGATTTACCTGAGTCCCCAATCCTTTTTGGAAGAACCTCCAGAAATTAGCTGTAAACTGAGAACCTCTATCCGATATAATAGATATAGGGATACCATGAAGTCGTACTACCTCCTTAATGTAAAGCCTTGCATAATCCTCTACGGAATATGTAGTCCTAACATGCAGAAAATGGGTTGATTTTGTAAGTCTATCAACAATCACCCATATAGAATCGAACTTACGTTGGGTAAGAGGTAAGCCTATGATGAAATCCATATTAATTACTTCCCACTTCCAAGTCGGAATCTCTATAGCCTACAATAATCCACCGGGTTTTTTATGCTCAATCTTAACCTGCTGACAGTTAGGGCATTGAGCAACAAACTTCGCTATATCCTTTTTTATTCCGTCCTACCAATATATTTCCCTAATATCATGATACATCTTTGTTACTCCTAGATGGACAGAATAACGAGAATAGCGAGTCTCTCCCATAACCTGCCGGCGCAACCCTGTAATATTAGGACACATAATCGTCCTCGATATCTGAGGACCCCATCTCCTATAATCTCAAATGGTGTCTTCTCCTTCTGAGGGATTGTATCCCTGTAATGAGCTAACATGGATCCTCGTGCTGCGTTCCTTCACTTCGATTACTAAAGAGGATATTGTCGTTTCCTGAATAGTAACTCCGGTATCACTTGAGTCCAGTAATCGAACTCCAAGAATAGCTAGCTGATGAATCTCATGGGTTATCCCACTTTTATCTGGCTGTAAATATGACAGGCTACCCATAGATCTACGGCTGAGGGCATCAGCTACTATATTCGCCTTCCCTAGATGGTATAAAATATCAACGTCATAGTCTTTCAGTAGCTCTAACCATCTCCTCTAACGAAAATTCAATTCCTTTTGCTTGAAGATATACTGAAGGCTCTTATGATCCGTATAGATATCAATATGAATACCATACAAATAGTGCCTTCACATCTTTAGTGCACGAATCACCGTAGATAACTCTAAATCGTGGGTTGGGTAATTCTTTTTGTGTTTTCTCAGTTGTCTAAAAGCATAAGTGACAACCTTACCATGCTGCATCAATACATAACCCAATCCAACGCCCGAAGTGTCACAGTAGATAGCACAACTATCAGTTCCCTCTGAGAGTGTTAAAATTTGTGCTGAAGTTAATCTGTCCTTCAATGTCTGGAAACTCCGATCGCAAGCATCAGTCCACTGAAACTTAGCTCCCTTCTGAGTCAACTTTGCCAATGGTGTCGAAAGAGAAGAAAATCACTCTACAAATATCCTGTAATAATCTGCCAAACCGAGGAAGCTACGAACCTCCGTCGATGTCGTGGGTCTAGGCCAAGTCTTCACTGCCTCAATATTTTGTGTATCAACCTGGATACCCTCACCTGAAATAAAATGCCTAAGGAAAGCTACAGAATTCAACCAGAATTCACATTTAGAGAATTTTGCATACAACTTTCCTTTTTGTAGAACTCTGAGCACAGTACGCAAATGATCTGCATGCTTAGTCTCTGAACGGGAATAAACCAATATATCATCGATAAATATAATCACGAGCAGATCTAGAAAGGGTCTGAACACACGGTTCATCAAGTCCATGAATACTGTTGGGGCATTGGTCAAATCGAATGACATAACACGAAACTCAAAGTGCCAGTATCTGGTCCTGAATACTGTCTTCAGAATATCTTTCTCCTTAACCCTTACCTAACAGTACCTAGACCTCAAGTCTATCTTCGAGAAACACTTAGCACCCTGCAAATGATCAAATAAATCATCAATCCGCGGGAGCGGGTACTTATTCTTGATTATCACCTTATTCAACTGTTTGTAATCAATACACATCTGTAAGGAATAATCTTTCTTCCTCACAAATAACATAGGTGTTCCCCATGGTGATGTACTAGGTCTGATAAAGCCTTTTTCAAGCAAGTCACTTAGTTGTTCTTTCAACTCTCTCAGCTCTGCAGGTACCATTCTATAAAGAGGAATATATATTGGCTGAGTATCTGGTAATATGTCAATAGCAAACTCAATCTCTCACTTTGGTGGGAGACCCAGAAGCTCATCGGGAGACTCATTAACCACAGGTATAGACTGAACGGTTGGTGATTCTACTTTCACATCCTGTACCAGAACTAAGTGATAAATATAGCCCTTTTTGATCATCTTCCTTGCCTTGAGATAGGAAATAAACCTACCTCTCGGTGATGTCGTATTACCTTTTCACTCCAAAACAGGCTCCACAGGGAACTGGAATCGAACCATCTTTGATCTACATTCAACGTTAGCATAACAAGAAGCCAACCAATCCTTACCCATTATAACAACAAATTCTACCATATCTAACTCAATTAGGTCTGCTACTGTAGAACGACTATGAACTACTACTATACAATCTCTATATACCTACCTAGCTATCATTGGATCCCCAACAGGTGTGGACACCTCAAAAGGTTTAATCAACTCAGGTTTTATCCCAAACTTACTAGCAACCAACAAAGTGACATACGATAAGGTGGAACCTGGATCAATCAATGCATATACATCATATAAGGAGACTGATAATATACCTGTAACAACATCAGGTGATGACTCTTGATCCTGTCCATCTGCAAATGCATAAATGCGGTTCTGAGGACTGCTCGAGCTAGATGCTCCACCTCTGCCTCTACCACGACCGATTGGTGCTTGTGAACCTTGCCCAGAGGGGCGTACTGATGATGACAAACTAGCTACAGATCCCACTGCTGAACTATACCTGCACCACCTCTCGTCAGACAATCTCTCATAACGGCCTGGATAACCACAAGTATAACAAACACCCAACTACATAAGGCATTGCCTGGCATGCTGCTTACCATATGACTTGACTCACCCGTATACCCCTAGGCCCTGAATATGTGGTACAATCCAATCTCTTGCCAGCAAACTGAGGGGTGCGCTAGCTGATTGCTGAGCTAAATACCTTGGGTATTATTGTCCCCGACCATCTCGAAACTCACCAGAAGGACCCGAAGATCTCGCTCTCTTACTTTGGTCCCTATCATGCACGATCGGGCCTCTACTTCGGATTATTCTCCTCTACACCCTGAGCGTATTCCTGAATACGAGAAATATCCATGCCTGGCTGAAGTGAGACCGACATACAATCATTAAGCAGGTGTGGATCTAACCCCATCACGAACTGGTGAACTCGATCCTCCATCCTAGCTACAATAGTGAGAGAATACCTAGCCAAAGAATCAAACTGAAGGTTGTACTCTCGAACACTCATATTACCATGTCGAAGGGTCAAGAACCTATCAACTCTGGCCCGTCTAAGCTCCGGTGGCAGATAATGACGAAGAAAATCCTATGTAAACTCCGGCCATACCGTTGGAGGGGCATCCTCACCTCTGGACAACTCCTAATACTTGTACCAATTAAATGCAACATCCTAAAGTCTATAGGAAGCTATCTCAACTAACTCAGTCGTAGTGGCCTTCATTACCCTCAAAGTCCTCTACATCCTATCGATAAATACCCAAGGGTCCTCGTTTGGATCTGCTCCAGTAAATACCGGAGGGTCCAAATTAATGAAATTATGAACCCTTGCACTGATGGCCCTATCTGCATGACCAATACCTACCTCCTGACGCCGAGCATGTGCGGGTACTAATCGAGTCAATAGCTGAATAACATCTCTCATCTCCTGACCCGATGCATCTGGCTGAGGAGCTGTACAAGGGCAGGCGTTAGAGCTGGTGCCCCTCGGAGCTCCTCTGGAGAGGGCGGGGTATGTGAAGTTTGAGATGGAATTTCACTATAAGACTCTCCCCGAACCCTGCTAACTCGTGGCGCTCGACTAGTAGTCTCATCAGCCACAGACTTGCCCTTCTGGACGGTCGTAGCCTTCTTAAGCATTGCTGAAAGCATAACACATCATTAGGAAAATGAATTCTTATATCGCACGATCTAAGATAAGAAGTGAGGATGACATACTATATGTCCTATGGCCTCCTGTTTATAAATGTGGTGCACAACACACTCATAAACAAGACTCTACTAGACACGGTATGCAGACAACCCTAGGACAGAACGGTTCTGACACCACTTTTGTCACGACCCAAACCGATGGGCCATGACGAGTACGAGAGGCCTACCTGTCGAACACCTATAAGCATGTGTCTAAGATATAAATATGAATTAAGGGCAGTCATGTATAACATCTATTAATAAACTGCTGAATCACATGAATAACATACGTGAGGAAAACATGCCCAAAAGACATATATACATATACATACGGAATACGGTAGGGCGAGCCGATAAGGCTGCTATAGACAACTATATATCCAAAACTAGAAGTCGAAAAGGCCATATACTATCCAACTATACATGACTGTCTACAAACCTCTAATAGAGTGTATAATTTTATAAAGGACGAGACTGGGGGACGTCGTACCCATATCTATATACAACAATAGCGTACCAAAATTAATAGTAGCTCCGGATCAAGTGGAGCACACCAACTCTTGCTGAGCTAGAATACGGTCAGCATGTCTACCTGTACCTGGGGGCATGAAACGCAGATCATGCATAGGTATATGCGTACATAACTTCATCAAGCCTTTGAGGGCATCCCATCATATCATCTCGTCCTCAGTGGGCGAAATCATCAATGTATACCAACTGATCAGGTGGTGGTGTGTATATAACGCTGTAACCTTTCCCCATACCCCATATACATATAATATGTGCGTATATAACGCCATCTGGTCATGGGTCAATGTACATGTATAAATGAATGCAATGTATAAGAAGTAAGTTAATAAGATTTCTCGAAATGTCATAAGATCAATATGCCTTCGGATAAACTTTATCAACTACGTATTTTTCTGAGACCCACGAACAGAAGATATAATAATAAGACACATGGGGAATCAAGAACACAGGCACCTCTAGTGCTTCTATGAATAGAGGCATTTATGAAAGTTGTGCGTTTGCTCGTTTCATTTGTATCGTAGGGATCATGGCAAAAGGAAAGAAGGAATAGCCTTAACATACCTAAGCCGATTCTCTTGACAAATCCTCTAACATACATCAATCGCGACAAAACATGTAGCGACGGGATCGAAGTAGGGAAAATCTGTATGATTTCCTTGAGAAATGTTATACCGTGCTCCTTTAGAATTTCAAGTCACGCTGCTTATAGCATTTTTGTTGGTCGTATGAATTCTTTTGTGGCTTTCCATCCGTTACTTTGAAAAATATAAACATCTCACTTAATGATGTAGGAATACTTCTTTATCATAGTGGGCTGTGGGTCCCACTTTATGTGGATTACTTTGCCAAAGAATCCTCTAAATATGCCACCTAGCTCCATATACCAAAGAGTAACTATTAGGCTTGATTAATACTCCCATTTGCTGCCACATGGAGATGGTATCTCCACTAATTTCTTATGCACAAATTTCTAATTCGCTTGTTAAACTCTCACTAAAACCATTAATTAACTCATTACCCACATAATTAAGTATTATCTTAATTTACTTAAAACACTAATAACTTTTAACATACTTTATACACCTTACTATCATGGTCATGTGGTACATTGGCACTAGTTCATAAATACATGGTATTATAGCTTGGACCGTATTTTATCCCAAATTGTCAAACTTTAACGAAACTCATTTTCTTCGATTTATTTTTATCCTCTAACCTCCATGGAACTTACTTATTACCTGTTATAAATAGCATAAATACCTATATCCTCAAAAATAATCTCATTCTCGAGCTTACGTTGATTAATTTACGACGAAATTTTAACGTACAAAAATGCGAAATGTAACAAGTTTAGCGTCCACCGTAGGGCTAAGGATAATAGTGGTGATTTGATACAAATATCCATAACACACTATATTTTATGCTTATTCTTTAAAATCTTAATTTTAGGTCAGTTTAAAAACATCAAATTCTCAATCTGCCCACTTGAATGTTGACGCTGAGTTTGGCCATCATAGCGAAAAATAACAATCCAGTGCCTAGCAACGAGGTACCTCCTGCTGATCCCAACGGAGTCCCAGTTGTCGATCTGGTCGATACTAACTCATAGGTGGCCATCGCCGTGAACTTGTCAACTGATCCCGAAAATAGTGTTTGCGGGGGACCCCGTCCAATAGCTCGAGAAGCACCCATAGGCGAAGGCGATGGGGTAAACCAGCTGTTAATCTTCGAAATGTTGCAAGCTCATAAGGCTGTGATAGCGCAACTGTAGAATCAAAGCCACGCCCCCAGCAGAGTTGAGCATGAACAGTCCCGGAAAAACATCCGAAGAAATGAGAAGATCACCGAGAGACCGGGTGAAGCTGAGTCCGGGGTCAATCTCGAAATAATTAGAATGATAGAAGCACTAACTAAGCGGGGGTGGAATCAGGTGAAAAGCAAATTGAGACCAATGACAAAAAGGTGGAAACATACAATTCCGGGGTCGATCAAATCCCAGAAGCACCCCCGATATTAATAGGTCCGGATTCCAAGAAGTTTATCCAGGAGTCTTTCCCTCCGAGAGACACCAAAGTCGATCCCAAAGAGATTTTGTATGCCCGATATCCCAAAATACAACGGAACCACGGATCCGAATGAGCATGTGACGTCCTATACATGCACGATCAAAGGGAACGACTTAGAAGATGATAAAATCGAGTCGGTGTTACATAAAAAGTTTGGGGAAACTTTATCCAAATGAGCAATGATATAGTATCACAACTTACCCTCAAATTTCATTAACTCGTTTGCTATGCTTGCAGATGTTTTTGCAGACGGGGCCATCAAGGTTGAGACCAGAAAGTCGAACCTTTTCAAGGTTAAGCAAAGAGGCAACAAAATGCTTAGGGAATTCGTATCGAGGTTCCAGATAGAACGGATGGACTTGCCTCCGGCCGCAGATGATTGGGTCGTTCAGGCGTTTACTCACGGACTTAATCCCCGAAGCTCCTTAGCTTCTTGGCAGCTAAACCAAAACTTAGTAGAGTACCCAGCGGTAACTTGGGATGACGTCCACAATAGGTACCAGTCAAAGATTAGAGTCAAGGACGACCAACTCGGAGGTCCTTCTGGGTCAGTTTATCCCATCATGGCCGACGACCAGTCTAAGAGAGTCGTCGATCATGAGCCAAGGCCAGTCCGGGATCGGTACCAACTATACAACGCAGATCAAAGGGGAAATGGATATAGGCATCACCCCACAAAGAATGAAAAGAGAGGCGATCGAGGGCCCAATAGCTGAGGTCTGATGAGCAAAAATGGTTTCGACATGCCACTCGGGGTAGGGAAGCACCAAGATTATCAGAGTATAACTTTAACGTTGATGCTGCCAGCATCGTATCAGCCATCGGGTGCATCAAGGAGACCAAGTGGCCCCGGCCATTACAATCCAACCCTAACCAAAGATATCCTAACTTGATGTGCAAATATCACGACACTCATGGCCATATGGCCGAGGATTGACGACAATTGAGAGAAAAAGTTGCATGGTTGTTCAATAACGGGCACCTCTGATAATTTCTGAGTGATCGAGCTAAAAACTACTTCAGGAACAGGGACGCCAGTAAATAGGCCAAACAAGAGGAGCCTCAGCACATCATCAACATGATCATTGGAGGGGTCGATGTCCCTCAAGGGTCAATGATAAAGCACACTAAAGTATCTATCATAAGGGAAAAATGCACTCGCAATTATATCCCGAAGGGAACCTTTTCGTTCAACGATGAGGATGTTGAGGGCATCATATAACCACAAAATGATGCGTTGGTAATATCCGTACTTATCAACAAATCTCAAGTTAAACGTGTGTTGATTGATCCAAGTAGCTCGACCAACATCATCAGATCGAGGGTCGTAGAGCATATGGGGTTACAGGACCAAATAATGCCGACAATCCAGGTGTTGAACGAATTTAACTTGGTATGCAAAACCACTAAATGTGAGATAATCCTGCCGGTGAACACCGCCGAGATGATCCAAGAGACAAAGTTTTGCGTGATCAAAAAGGACATGAGGTATAACACCCTAATCGAAAGGCCGTGGGTTCAGAACATGAGGGCGGTACCCTCGACCTTGCACCGGGCGCTGACATTATCCATGCTGGAAGGAGTCAAGAAGGTCTACGGGGAGCAGCCAGTTGTAAAAGAGATGTTCGCAATACACGAGATAATCCCGGTGCCCGCGATTTCTGTTACACCCTATATTTTCGTACATAAAACTGCGTCGTGAGCAAACTAATGTAGGACCCAAAAATGAGATTATCTTTGAAAATATATAAAGCAAGTTAATCATGTTACCTCTGAAATTACAAATATTGAATATTATAAAGAACAAGTACAAAGAGGGTTGGAAGGTTCAGAAGCTAAAGGAATTGAAAAAAATAATATTTCGTCGAAAGCCGACAAGTTGGGAATGTTATAGCATGTACCTTTGGGGTGAGACCAGGCTATTTTACATAATAAGGAGGTTATGTTATGAGTTATGTTATTCGTATGATAGTCGTGTGTTATGTTTTGAAGTCAAGTGAGTGATGGAACAAAAGTAGATGAAAGTCATCACAAGTTACGTTCATAAGTTTTACTGAAACTTTGGGTCAAACGTAACTGCAATTTTCTCCGAATATACTTAGAGTTATGGGGCGTTCCACCCATAAACTTAAAGATCTATGAGTCTATTTTCTAATGCATTAAACCGTTTGTCAATACGATATTGGAGTAGAGAGATATGGGCGTTTTTGCGAGACCACTCAGACTGTTACCTACTTGCTTAAACGAGAATCCAAAACTGGGCCAGTTTGGGTAGTCCAAAACTGGGCCAGTTCGGGTAGTTCAAAGAGGCCTTTTTAAAGGCCTATCCCTTTCATTTATTAGGATGATAAGAAGGCAAAATAACCAGACTTAATCTCTGCAAAAATCCTCCCAAAAATTTCCCACAAACCCCAATTGATTTTCTCCCCTTTCAAGTTCTAATTGGAGGTAAAGTCTAGAGTTTGAAGAACCAAGATAGGAGCTAAGTTATCCAACAAATAAGATAAGTTTACTGCTCTCTTTCATCCATTATTTACTGCTGTAGATGCATAGTAAGTTGCTCTATATTTGTAAGAACTCACGGGACGGTGATCGGAAGCCGTGAGTTCGAGTTATTCACTTGTAGCGGACTATTTTATGGATTATTTTGTGGACTGTTTGGGGTTGTTGTAGGGTTGCCTGAGTTACTATTGTTTTGTGGAGTTTTATAGGAGGAAGGGTGTGGAGAAATACCACATAAATGCAGGATGTTGGGCTGGTCGTTCGTCTTAACATTTTCGGGTTATTGACACTACTACGATGGTCATTTTGTGTATGAAGAGATTGGGGTGTGTTGGGCTGTTTTGTAGTAGTTATGACAGTCTTGTCGGCCCAACTTTATATTAATATTTATTTAGCACTAATTTCCATTCAGTTTTATATTTTGCTTTACAATTTGGTATGCTAGGTTAGGTGAGGCACCGGGTGCCGGTCTCGCTCCCAGGTTCGGGGCGTGACAAACTTGGTATCAGAGTAGTTCTGTCCTAGGGAGTCTATAAGTTGTGTCTATTAGGGTCTTGTTTATAGATGTGTTGTGCACCACATTATATAAGAAGGGAACTACATGGCATTTAGGAGTTGGTTACCCTTCTTTCAAATCTAAATCGTGTTGTAGAACTGAGTTATAGGAAATTTGAGTTAAACATACGTGTTGGTGTTTGCATACACAGATGACGGTGACTAGGAAGACTACGGCTAGCCAGAGGGGAGATATAATAATAGGTGAGGGGACCAACAGGGTACAACCAGTAGATGGGTCCCAGTCTGAGTCCCAAGGCGAGACCCATACTTAGCTATTACCGGCTCCTCCACCACCTGAGGAGATTCCTAGGGATACTGCATATCCAGTTCCCCCCCCCCCCCTTCC
>AWOL01S0014539.1:17808-29286 GCA_000715115.1 Nicotiana otophora
TTAGCACATGTAAAGGCCGAGAAAAGACAATTAACTAGAGAGATTCATCAATTGGCTTGTTTGGGGGTTCGGTTGGTAGATTCCGACAATGGTAGAGTTGTACTCCAAAACACTGCAAAATCATCTCTCATAGCTAAAGTCAAGAAAAGGCAGTACGAGGACCCAAAGTTGGCCGAGTTGAGGGAGCGAGTTCCGCAGCAGAAGAATCCATTGTTAGAGCTCAAAAGAGATGGGGTTCTCAGATACAGGGGTCGTATGTGTGTTCCAGATGTAGCAGGGCTACAAGACAGGATTATGTCAGAGGCTTATTATTCATGGTACTCCATTCATCCTGGGTCGACGAAGATGTATCATGACATTAAGGATGTATACTGGTGGAACCATATGAAGAAAAACATTGTTGAGTTTGTCGCCTAGTGTCCTAGTTTCCAGCAGGTGAAGGCAGAGCATCAGAAGCCCGGAGGGTTAATGCAGACTATAGAGATCCCGACGTGGAAATGAGAGGCGATAAACATGGACTTTGTCACGGGTTTACCTCGTTCTCATCGTAAGTTCAATTCTATATGGGTGATAGTCAAGAGGCTCACAAAATCAGCTCATTTCCTACCGGTCAGATCTACATATACAGTAGAAGATTATGCAAAGTTATATATTAAGGAGATAGTACGGCTACACAGAGTACCATTATCTATTATATCTGATCGTGGGGCTCAGTTTATAACACATTTTTAGAGGTCATTTTAGAGAGGTCTAGGGACTCAGGTGAATCTCAGCACAACTTTTCATCCACAGACTGATGGACAAGTCGAGCGCACAATTCAAACGCTCCAAGATATGTTACGAGCATGTGTGTTGGATTTTAAAAGAAGTTGGGATGAACATCTACCTCTTGTTGAGTTTTCATATAATAACAGTTACCACTCCAGTATCCAGATGGCTATGTACGAGGCTTTGTATATGCATAAGTGCAGATCTCCTATAGGGTGGTTTGATGTTGAAGAATCTCAGTTACATTGGCCATACCTAGTTCAGCAGGCCGTAGAGAAAGTAAAGCTTATCCAGGAGCGATTGTTGACAGCTCAGAGTCGCCAGAAGTTATATTCTGACGTGCGGCGACGAGACTTAGAGTTCGAGGTTAATGACTGGGTATTCTTAAAGGTATCCCCCATGAAGGACGTGATGAGGTTTGGCAAGAAAGGCAAGCTTAGACCACAGTATATTGGGCCTTATATGATCATTCTGATAGTAGGCCAAGTAGCTTATGAGTTAGAATTGCCCTCAGAATTGGAGTCAGTACATCCGGTTTTTCACATATCTATGGTACGGAAGTGCATTGGCAATCCTACCAGAGCGGTGCACACAGATGATGTACATATTACGGAGGACTTGTCATACTAGGAAATTCTAGTTTCCATCCTAGACCGACAATCCGCAAGCTACCAAATAAAGAGGTAGCCTCCGTGAAGGTTTTATGGAGAAGCAAGAATATGGAAGAGATGACATGGGAAGTGGAGGAAGAAATGAATTATAAATAAACCCACCTATTTCAAACTAAAGATATGGATCGATATGGGATACTACATCATAACTCTATTCAGCCTAGTAGGTCATTAGGTAAGCTCTTATTTCCTGACTTTCAGTATTTATGATTTACGACTGTTTGAGGCAAAGTGTTGTTAGTTATAGACATTGGCCATGTGTGGCATGCATAGTGTGTTTTCTGGCTGCATGCAGGTTGGTTATAGTCTAGTGTATGCAGGAAACTCTGGCAAACTTTTTCCAAAGTCTCTAAAAGTAAACATTCGAGGACGAATGTTCCCAAGGGGGGATGATGCTACACCCTATATTTTCGTACGTAAAACTGCATCGTGAGCAAACTAATGTAGGACCCAAAAATGAGATCATCTTTTAAAATATATAAAGCAAGTTAATCATGTTACCTCTGAAGTTACAAATATTGAAGATCATGAACAACAAGTACAAAGAGGGTTGGAAGGTTCAGAAGCTAAAGGAATTGAAAAAAATAATGTTTCGTCAAAAGCCGACAAGTTGGGAATGTTATAGCATGTACTTTTGGGGTGAGACCAGGGTGTTTAACATGATAATGAGGTTATGTTATGAGTTATGTTATTCGTATGATAGTCGTGTGTTATGTTTTGAAGTCAAGCGAGTGGTGGAACAAAAGTCGATGAAAGTCATCACAAGTTACGTTCATAAGTTTTACTGAAACTTTGGTCCAAATATAACTGCAATTTTATCCCAATATACTTAGAGTTATAGGGTGTTCCACCCATAAAATTAAATACCTATGAGTCTATTTTCCAATGCATTAAACTGTTTGTGATATTGGAGTAGAGAGATATGGGCGTTTTTGCGAGACTGTACAGACTGTCACCTGCTTGCTTAAACGAGAATCCAAACTGGGCCAGTTCGGGTTGTCCAAAACTGGGCCATTTCGGGTCATTCAAAGAGGCATTTTTAAAGTCCTATACCCTTCATTTATTAGGATGATAATAGGGCAAAATAACCAAACTTAATCTCTGCAAAAATCCTCCCAAACATTTCTCACAAACCCCAATTGATTTTCTCTCCCTTTCAAGTTCTAACTGGAGGTAAAGCCTAGAGTTTGAAGAACCAAGATAGGAGCTAAGTTATCCAACAAATAAGGGAAGTTTACTTCTCTCTTTCATCCATTATTTACTACTATAGATGCATAGTAAGTTGTTCTATATTTGTAAGAACTCACGGGACGGTGATCGGAAGCCGTGAGTTCGAGTTATTCACTTGTAGCATACTATTTTGTGGATTGTTTTGTGGACTGTTTGGTGTTGCTGTTAGGCTGTGTGAGTTACTATTGTTTTGTGAAGTTTTGGAGGAGGAAGGGTGTGGATAATCACCACATAAATGAAGGATGTTAAGCTGGTCATTCATCGTAACATTTTCGGGTTGTTGACACTACTACGGTGGTCGTTTTGTGTATGAAGAGATTGGGGTGTGTTGGGCTATTTTGCAGTAGTTATGACGGCCTTGTCGGCACATCTTTGTACTAATGTTTAGTCAACCCTAGTTTCCATTCAATTTTATATTTTGCTTCACAAATTATCTTGCAAGGTGGCCCCATGGTCAAATTATGTCATTATATGTTTAGAGTTCCTTAATCGCAATTTGGTACGCTAGGTTAGGTGAGACACCGGGTGCCGGTCTCGCTCCCAGGTTCGGGCATGACAGTTTTGACATCAAGGAACACGGAGCCGACAAGAAAGGAAGATATTAAATAGCAATCAATGATGCCGGTCTCGGTTGAACCAGAGGAACGAAGAATAGACGAGGAGGAGGATTACGAGGTTCTGAGATCGTTCATAGCTCCTGATGATCGATGCGACGGTCGGGCATGAGATACTCAGTTTTCTCGATGCCTATTCAGGGTACAACCAAATTCGGATTGATCCGGGTGATCAATAAAAGACCTCTTTTATCACTAAATTTGGCACCTATTATTATAATATAATGTCGTTCGGATTAAAGAACGTCGGTGCCACCTATCAATGCCTAGTAAACCCGATGTTCGAAGAACATATAGGGAAATCAGTGGAAGTTTATATTGATAACATGTTAGTCAAGTCTCGACGAGCAGAGGACCATTTGAAGTATTTGTAGGAGACCTTCGACATACTGAAGAAATACAATATGAAGCTGAACCTAGAGAATTGCGCATTCGGGGTCGGATCGGGAAAATTCCTCGAGTTCATGGTATCCACTCGAGGGATCGAGATCAACCCGGATAAAATCAAAGCCATAGAGGACATCACCATGGTGGACAACGTCAAGGCCGTTGAAAGGCTGACCGGGCATAAAGTCACCTTGGGTCGGTTCATATCGAGGTACTCAAACAAAAGGCATCGATTCTTCTCATTGTTAAAGAAGAAGAATAACTTTTCCTAGACCCCAAAATTCCAGTAAGCTTTGAAAGAATTCAAACGGTACCTATCGAGTTCGCCCCTACTGCACACTTTGAAGGCGGACGAATAGATGTACCTTTACTTGGCAGCTTCCGAGGTGGCAGTAAGTGGAGTCTTTTAGTCCGGGAAGAGGAAGGTACAAAATTTCCTATTTACTATGTTAGTAGAACTCTAGGCGAGGACGAAACAAGGTATCCTCACCTGGAAAAATTGGCGCTCGCTTTGATAAGTGCCTCCATAAAGCTAAAGGCGTAATTTCAATGCCACCCCATATGTGTTGAAACTTCTTACCCACTGAGGAACATCATGCACAAACCCGAGCTCTCGGTTCGGTTGGCCAAATGGGCTGTCGAAATCAGTGGGTACATGTCACGACCCGACATTCTCACCTTCGGAACCGTGATGGCGCCTAACATTTCACTTGCTAGGCAATCCAACGTTAGAATATAAATAGCCATTTTAACAAAATTTTAAATTAATTAATACCAAGTAAACAAATGCGGAAATAATGTTTAAAATAATCCATAATAATCGCGATATCTAAATACCATCCCAGAACTGGAATCACAAGTTCACGTAAGGGTGGGCATCGATCGGTTCGGTTTGGTTATGAATATTATCGGTTTAGCATATCGGTTATGGGTTTATAAATTCGATAAACCGATAACCGAACCGATAAGATATCGGTTATCGAGTATCGGTTAATCGGTTATCGATCATTATCGGTTTAGTTATCGGTTTACCCGATAAGATAACTCAATCTAGAGTTAAGCAAAAAAGAGAAGACAATTCACTGGAGTTAAGCAAAAAAGAGAAGAATTTACATATAGTATACTACCCATTTATGTGTTCTGTCCGGTGGCCACAACTGGAATAGTACTAATTCTTCAACAACAATTGTCCAAATATATTTTAATAATAATACAAAGTAGTAGCAATTTCACCTTAAAATTAACAAGTCCAAACATATAGTACTAACAGTTCAAATTCAAGTTAACAAGATAACAACTACTCAATCCTTATAGGCTTCACCAAATTGCGCCAAACAACGCCCAACATGCCTCATTAAGGACTTAGTACCACTTTGTTGTGCATTGTAATGAAAAACAAGATGATAATGACTAATCTTACTTTCCACCATCCATCATCACCTTATTCAATCCTTTCATAGTAACCCCAAACATGTGAGGTAGTTTTATGACCACGAAGTCGAGGCATGATTACACCTATTAAACATAAAAAGAAAAAATATTAAGTCAAATAAATTCTTATCAATGCATAGTTGCATACTATAGAAGTTTAATAATGAACTTACCAAAGTTTCAACTCATAACTATCAAATATTATACACATTATCATCGCAAGGTTCTTTTTCAAGTTTGGCAAAATCTAAAGAGAATAATATATATTAACAAGTCAAACAACAAAAATATTAAACAAATAATTTATAAAAATAATATACAACCAAACAAATTAAAATATTATCACCTTGTTCTAGTTGCTCGAGAACATCTAAATCTTCGTCAACACTTACTGGTAGTGGCTCACTCTGAAGCCAATCTTGAAGGCACACTATAACTTCCACCAATTTATGAGTCAATGAACTCCTAAACGAATCAAGAATATGCCCTCCGGTGCTAAATGCACATTCGGATGCCATTGAACCCATTGAAATAGGAATAGCTAAAACATCTCGAGCCATCTCAGCAAGAACGGGAAATCTAGGTGAGTTTACTTTCCACCAAAGCAATATATTAGAGTCTGCTATTTCATTTTCTACTTCGTCTGTAAGATACGTTTTCAATTCTGATTTAAAATCTACACCTCCAATCCCAGCTTTATGTCTTTTTGATTCTTCAAAGAAAGATCCAAAAGCCCCTTCAGTTTGGACAGTAATAGTACTCGCCAAAAGCGATGAACTTGAAGTTCATATTGTGTCCAATGAAGAGTTAAATAAGCCTGAAGAAGTTCGACTACCTTTATCTTTTGAATGAGACTTCTAAACGTTAAAATGACCGGTAGGTGCAAAATTAACTGTAATGACCCAACCGGTCATTTTAATGTTTAGAACCCCGTTCCCTAAAATAAAACTTTTCGTAGGTATTTGTAATGATTTATGACTTGCGGGGATGGTTGGTTCGGGATTTGGAAGTGTTTGAGGTGAAACCGGAACACTTGGTTCCTTAAGTTGGCCTTAAAGTGCTAAGTTTGTCTTCGGTCAACATTTTGAGAAAATGACCCCGGAATAGAATTTTGATGTTTCCAATAGCTCCGTATGGTACTTTTGGACTTAGGAGCGTGATCGGAATTTTATTTGAAAGTCCGTAGTGAAATTAGGCTTGAAATGACTAAAATAGGAATTTAAAGATTGAAAGTTTGACCGAGGAGTTGACTTTTTGATACCGGAGTCGGAATCCAGTTCCGAAAATTTTCATAGCTCCATAGGTTCCGACATCGAATATAGAAGTTGAAAATTTTAAGTTTCATTAAGCTTGAATTGGAGCATGATTCGTGGTTTTAGCATTTTTTTGATGTGATTTAGAGGTTCGACTAAGCTCGTATGATGTTTTAGGACTTGTTGGTAAATTTGGTTGAGGTCCCGAAGGCTTCGAGTGAGTTTTGGATGGTTAATGGATCAGAAGTTGGACTTAAAAAGCTGCTGCAATTTTTCCTCTTCTGTTGGGCATTTTGGACTGTCATTGAGCCCAGGCATCGAGGCCAGACATCGAACCAGAGTTGACGAGGCTCAGGCTCGAGCTCAAGCTCGAGATCGAAGCCGTGATAGAAGGCCCAGCCTCGATGTCCTGATCAAAGGCAGACCATGACCGAGGTCCCGGCTCGATCCTGTGATCGAAGCCACGATCGAGGCCTGCTCGAGGGCCATAATCGAAGCTTGATCGAGGGCCATGATCGAAGCCACGATCGAGGGCCATGATCGAAGCCTGGTCAAGGGCCATGATCGAGGCCTGATCGAGGCCATAATCGAAGCCTGACCGAGGGCCATGATCGAAGCCTGATCGAGGCCCATTTTCGAGGTGCTGGGCAGTGTTATAAAAAAAGGGCATTCGTCCCATTTGCCATTTTTGATGAACTTGAGTTTGAGCAGAGACGACTTTTGGCATATTTGCAAGGGAAAAATATTTAGGTAAGTGATTCTAACTCGGATTTGGCCTACATATACAAGTATATCTTTGTTTTCACCATAAATTAGTGTTTTGAGATTGAAATTTGGAAAAAAGTTTAGAAATCTCATAGAAACGAAATTTTGAGAATTATATATCGATTCGGAGTCGGATTTGAGTGAAATTGGTATGGTTTGACTCGTAATTGAATGGGTTGTCGGATTTCATGACTTTCGCCGGATTCTGAGATGTGGGCCATACGGACGAATATTTAATTAATTTCGGGATTTGTATTAAAATTGTAGTATTTTCTTATAGATTTGATTCCTATAATCTTTAGTGATTATATCGAATTGTTTTGTCTAGATTCGAGCTGGACAGGGTTGAATATCGTGGAAAAGGTCTTCAAGTGGGTTAAATTGGAGCAAGAGAAGGTAAGTATCTTGTCTAATCTTGTGAGGGGAAAATTACCTCATAGGTGATTAAAATTAAATAATTGTTGCTAATTGTGGGGGCTACGTACGCACGAGGTGACAAGAGTCCGTGCGTAGCTACTATTAATGCTAAAGTCCGGGTAGTTTAGGACTCAAAGCATATATTACTTGTGTAAATTGTATTCTTTGATTAATTAATATTAATTGATATATATGAATATATTGTGAATTGTTAGATAAAGATATTAAAGGATGGAAATCTCATAGGCTTGATTTTCTGTTTAAATCAATTAATTGTTAAAAAAAATTGTTCTCCTCCCGAATTTATCTTATAATAAATATACTCTCCTTCCGGAGGCACATAAGAAAATGTCCTCCTTTCTTGTGGAGCGGGCCGAACGCCTCGGCAGGATAGATGCATCTATGGATCGCGCCGCACGTCCCTCGGCAGTGTACACGACACTCTGGATCGGGCCGTACGTCCTCGGCAGAAATCGTGCTTAATAATAATAATTACACGATACTTTAATAATTTATTTCAGCTTGTGAAGCTAATTAATAAATTGAAAAATCCTTGGAATTTAATGAATTATTATTCTTGCTTGTTAAGGAATTAATTGTTACTCCTGTAAATGAGATTTAATTGATAAATTGGAAATTATTTGAATTGAAGGAATTTAATTAATATATTGAGAATTGTTACATTTGAAGGAATTTGATTATTTCTGCTGATTAAATAAATTATTGTAAATTCTGTAAATCATGCTGATTTAAATATCCTAGTTTTATTTCAGTTATTATTATTGACCCATAGTGAGTGTCAAAGTCGGCCATCTCGTCTCTACCACTTCGAGATTAGGCTTGATACTTACTGGGTACACGTTGTTTACATACTCATACTACACTTGCTGCACTTTTTGTGCAGGATCTGAGACATGTACTAGTGGAGGACCTATCATCCCATATCCACGTCATCCTGAGGCATAGTGGTGAGTTGCCTTTCTGAGCCGTTCTGCAGCTACCGGTGTCTCCTTTTATATTTACATTATGTCTATTTCATTTCAGACAGTATTTGGAGTTTTGTATCATCTACTAGATGCTCATGCACTTGTGACACCGGGTCTTGGCACACATACATTGGTAGAAGTTGGTATTTTATTATTTTCTTGGAATAAAAGTTTAACCAATGTACGTATAACTTATTAGTTAGCTTGCCTAGCTGTAGTGTTGGGCGCCATCACGGCCTATAGGTGAAATTGGAGCGTGACAACATGGTATCAGAGCACTAGGTTCACGTAGGTCTCACAAGTTATGAGCAGACCTAATAGAGTCTTGAGGATCGGTACGGAGACGTCTGTACTTATCTTTGAGAGGCTATAAGGTGTTAGGAAACTACCTTTCTTCATATTATATCGTGAAATTGATGTAGTACTAAATATCCTTCTCTTATTCTCTCACAGATGGTGAGAACACGCTTTAATGAGATTCCAGACCAGGGAAGAGCTACTCCCCAAGTTGCTTGAGGCCGAGGGAGGGCTCCAGCCCGTGGTAGAGGGTGAGGACGTCCCAGGACTAGTCCGGTTATGCCGCCAGTGGGTCCAGCAGAGAATCCCATTATTGAGAAATAGGGTGAGGTGCCTGTGGCAGAGCCAGCTCCGGTGGACTTCACATCTGCACCATGATTTCAGGATGTCATGGGTCGTATGCTGCGATTCATGGATAATATGACTCAGGCCAGTTTATTTCCGGCAGACCCAGCTACATCTCAGGCGGGCGGGAGAGCACAGACCCCTACCACACAGGCTTATGGACAGGCAGCTGCTGTATATCAGACCCAGGGTGCACTACCCGTGGGTAGAGTCGATCCAGTGGCAGCAGCTACACCTGAGCCCAGGCCAGCTGTAGCCGCTGATCCTCAGAAACTATTGGACAGATGGACTAGACTACATCCTCCTGTCTTGGGGGGTGAACGACATGAGGATCCACAGGATTTCATCGATCGTTGCAAGGATAGACTGTACAATATGAGGATATTAGAATCCCATGGGGTTGATTTCGCTACTTTTCAGCTAGAGGGTAGAGCCCGTAGATGGTGCCAGTCTTATGCTCTTGGTAGACCAGCAGATTCTCCTCCCATGACTTGGGACAATTTCACCCATATCTTCTTGGACGGGTATATTCCACCCTCCCAGAGGGAAGAGTTGCGATTTCAGTTTGAGCAGCTCCAACAGGGTCAGATGTCAGTGACTGATTATGAGGCGAGGTTTTCTGAATTATCTCGCCATGCACTAATGATACTCCCTACTGAGGCGGAGAGAGTGCGAAGGTTTGTAGCCGGTTTACATACTGGTATTCGGGCCACTATGGCTCGAGAGGTTGAGATGGGTACTTCTTATGAGCGAGTTGTGGAGATAGCCCGGAGGATTGAGGGTGCGGAGCTGAGAGCAGATTATGAGAGATAAGCGGTTCAGGTACTCTGGAGAGTTCAGAGGTGCTCCGTCCGGGGGCAGAGGTCAGTTCGTGAGGGGACAGTCCAGCAGACCCCCATATCCAGCACCACCACCTCATCGAGGTTCTCCGGTGCGACCTTATCTCAGTGATATCCCAGAGAGTTTTTACCGCCCACCAGCTATTCAGGGTCCTCCCAACGGGTATTCAGGTCCCCAGGTCTAGACACTTAGTCAGTAGCCCATCGCACTGAAGAGTTGTTACGAGTGCGGGGATCCTAGTCACATGCAGAGGTTTTGCCCCAGGCTTCGAGGTAGACCAGTACAGCAGGGTCAGTAGCCTATGCTTACCGGACCAGTTGCTCCACCAGTAGTCCGACCACCCAGAGGTGGAGGACATGTGGGTAGGGGTCGTCCTAGAGGTGAAAACCGGCCAGGCGGAGGCCAACCAGTTAGCGCTCTAGCTCGGTTCTATGCTTTTCCGGCTAGACTAGATGCAGAGGCCTCAGATGCCGTGATTACAGGTATTATTTCTGTTTGTGTCAAAGATGCCTCAGTAGTATTTGATCCAGGGTCTACGTATTCATATGTGTCATCTCTATTTTCTCCATTCGTGGGTGTTTGTCGTGAGTCCTTGAATACTCCTGTATATATGTCCACTCCTGTGGGTGATTTTGTTGTTGTGAACCGGATCTACCGGTCCTGTATTATTACATTCTGTGGTTATGAAACTAGAGCAGATCTCCTATTGCTGGAGATGACCGATTTTGAAATTATTCTGGGCATAGACTGGTTATCTTCATATCATGTTATTCTAGATTGTCATGCCAAGACTGTTACCTTGGCTATTCCAGCATTGCCTAAGCTTATTACATTATGTGGTTATGAAACTAGAGCAGATCTCCTATTGCTGGAGATGACCGATTTTGAAATTATTCTGGGCATAGACTGGTTATCTTCATATCATGTTATTCTAGATTGTCATGCCAAGACTGTTACCTTGGCTATTCCAGCATTGCCTAAGCTTATTACATTATGTGGTTATGAAACTAGAGCAGATCTCCTATTGCTGGAGATGACCGATTTTGAAATTATTCTGGGCATAGACTGTTTATCTCCATATCATGCTATTCTAGATTGTCATGCCGAGACTGTTACCTTGGCTATTCCAGCATTGCCTAAGCGGGAGTGGAAAGGTTAACCTATTAGTTCATTTAATCGAGTTATTTCTTTTATAAAAGCTCAACACATGGTTGAGAAGGGTTGTTTGGCTTATCTAGCCTATGTTCGGGATACTACTGCAGAGACTCCAGCTATTGATTCAGTGCCTGTAGTTCGGGAGTTCCCCGATGTATTTCCGTCAGATTTTTCAGGTATGCCACCTGATCGTGATATTGATTTCTGTATTGACTTGGCTTCAGATACCCAACCTATATCTATCCCACCGTTTCATATGGCTCCGAAAGAATTGAAAGAACAGCTTGAAGAGTTACTAGCCAAAGGGTTTGTCAGACCG
>AWOL01S0014541.1:5694-84635 GCA_000715115.1 Nicotiana otophora
TTATTTATTATTTGGGACTACGAGGCGGTACCTCGGGAGTGCCCTTGTTTATATCGATCTATGGCCGGAGTTGCCTTTAATTATTTGTTGTGATTTTTCTTAAAGTTGAAATGAATTCTGTTTTGATTCCACGAGATATTATTTGCCATTATTTTGTGTAATTAAATGGTGACATACTACTTGATTCATTTCCATTGTCATTTTATTTTATTATATTGTTAAACATTTTACCATGCAATTATTATTTTTCAGCAGGACCTGACCTGACCTCGTCACTACTCTACCGTGGTTAGGCTTGGCACTTACTGGGTATCGCTGTGGTATACTCATACTACGCTTCTGCACATCATTTTGTGCAGATCCAGGTATACCTTACTAGACCAGGCATTAGTAAACTAGCTGTACGAGGAGACTTCGAGGTATATCTGCCAACGTCCGCAGATTCCGGCGTCCCCTTCTATCTTACTATGTTGTCTTCCTTATTTGCTTTAGACTCTGATGTATAGAGACATAGAGAATAAATTCTTAGAAGCTTGTGACTTATTTCTACCGGGTTTTGGGAGATGAATTATATGAATGGTAGTTTATTTATTTCAAATATTTATGATTATTCCGCATTGATAGGCTTACCTAGTATTAGAAACTAGGTGCCATCACGACCTCATACAGAGGAAATTTGGGGTCGTGACAATTTCAAAGACTATATTTTAGGAAAATAATTAAATGATAATATTGAAAATGCAAAGTCCTAAATATTAGAAAAATAATTAAATTACTATTCATAAATATTAGAGAACTAATTAAATAATTATTCCTTCATATTAGAAAATTAATTAAATGACTATTTTGTCTAGTACAAACTCTATTTTTAAAGGGGTAAAAAAGGCGAACGACATTTCGCTAAGGGTCTTCGTACTTTTAATATAATATAGATAAGCAGTTAATGAAAGAATAAATGTACTAAAGTGTAAAATATAAAAGCTGTATTAAACACTAAATGGGCTGCCAGGTGAGATCTGTGTTTGGGCCTGGACTTGGGCTCCCGTTAACACCCCCTCAAACTGGAGGGTGAAAACACTCCCAGCTTGCCTAAGATAGAGTGATGTAGAGGACCATGCAAGGCTTTAGTCATGATGTCTTCCAGTTGATCAGAGCTACGAACATACTGAAGAGAAATCAGCCCAGAGGAGAGACAATCGCGTACATAATGGCAATCCCCCTCGATGTGCTTTGTGCGCTCATGAAACTTATGGTTCTTTACAATACGTAAGGTAGCCTGGCTGTCACAAAACACAGATACAAGTGCAACAATAGAAAGACCAAGATCACCAAGAATTCGAACAAGCCAAGAAACTTCAGCTACTACCTTTCTCAAAGCCATATACTCTGCCTTAATAGAGGAAAGGGAAATAGTAGGCTGTTTCTTGCTCTTCCAAGAAATGTGGCAGTCACCAAGAGTAATAAAAAATCCAACGATAGACCTCCTAGAAAAAGCACAAGTGGCCCAGTCAGAATCAGAAAAAGCAACAAGAGATAGATCAGATGTATTGGACAACAGAATTCCCTAAGCTGGTGCAGACATAAGGTATCTCAAAACATGCAGGGCAGCCAACATATGAGGAAACCTGGGAATATGTAAAAACCGCCTCAAATGCTGAACAAAATAAGCAATATCAGTCCTAGTATGTTGTAAGAAATTCAGCTTGCCAACTAGTCTTCTATATAGGCTAGGATATAGGAGAGGGTCACCCATGTCAAGAGTTAACTTAATAGAAGGATCCAGAGGAGTAGCAAGAGGAGAAAGATGAGAACACTTGAATTCCTCCAACAAATCTGAAGTATACTTGTGTTGATGCAAAACATAACCATCAGAATGGGAGGAAATCTTTAAGCCCAAAAAAAAATGAACCTGACCAAGGTCTTTTATCTTAAATTGTTCATCCAAAAACTATTTTGAGGCAGTTATTTAAGCAATATCAGAACCAACAAGGAGAATGTCATCAACCTAGACCACTAGAATGACCAAAGATGCACCAGAGGACTTGGTGAACAAGGAGTCATCATTCTTACTAGCAATGCAGCCTTTGGAGAGCAAGGCATCAAACAGCTAAGAAAACCACTGCCTTGAAGCCTGCTTAAGGCCATATAAAGACTTCCTGAGTTTGCAAACCAAAGGAGAGGCGGTAGAAGTAGAGGAAGAGGAAACCCAAAGACCAGGGGGGATCCTCATGTACACTTCCTCATGGAGATCCCTATGAAGGAAGGAATTATTGACATCAAGATGGAAAACAATCCAATGTCTCTTGACAGCCAAAGAGAGAAGGCACTTAACAGTAGTAAGCTTGACAACTGGAGAGAAAGTCTATATAATCAATGCCCTCCTTCTGAGTATCATCTCTAATGATAAGTCTGGCCTTGTACCTCTCAATTGAGTCATCAGACCTCTGCTTTATCTTATATACCCATTTGCAGGGAATGGCTTTCTTATGAGGAGACAGAGGGACAATGTCCCATGTATGGCTTGCCTCAAGAGCCTAAAATTCTTGTAGCATGGCCACTTGCCAAGCAGGATTAGATGCAGCCTGCTAGTAAAATTGAGGCTCAAGCATATGCAGATCAGAGGTAGAAACCTTGTGATTCAGGGAGACAGATGAGGAAGAAGAGGGGAGAACAGAAGAACAAACAAAGTCTGATAAGTATGCTGGTGGGTTGATAACTCTGCCTGATCTCAGGGAGATCAGGAAGGGGAGGAGGAGGAGGAACAAAAGTGGAAGTGGGAGGAGAAAGAGAGGTAGGTGCAGTAGCAGGGGAAGATAGAGGAGAAGAGGCACAAGGTGCAACAGGAGAGATATAAGCTGGAGAGGGATGAAGAGAAGGAAGAGGAGCAACATGTGGAACAATAGAATCAACATAATCAACAAAAGCAGTGGGAGGAAAAGGGAAATGAGAGGAATGGGGAAGATGATAAGGAAAAATGTGTTCATGGAAAGACACATCCCTAGACACGAAGATAGAATGAGTAGAAAGATTAAGGAGCTTATAACCCTTCTTCCCACAGGGGTATCCTAGAAATACACAAGAGACAATTCTAGGTTTGAATTTATCCCTGCCATGCTTGGGGCTAGTAGCATAGCAAAGATACCCAAAAGACCTCAAATGATCAAAAGAAGAGGGATAGCCATGTAGTTTTTCAAAAGGGGAAATATTATGTAGAACACTGGAAGGTAGTCTATTGATCAAATAAGTGGTTGTGAGAACACAGTCACCCCAATACTTTAGGGGAAGTTTGGATTAGATATTAAAGAGCCCTAGATACTTCCAATAAGTGTTTGTGCTTTCTTTCAACCACTCCATTTTGCTGAGGAGTGTGAGGGATAGTAGTCTGATGGAGAATACCATTGGCAGAAAAGAATTGTTGAGCTTCAGAGTTAGAGCCTAGCTCATAAGTATTATCAGGTCTAAAAGTCTGAACAATGGAGTTAAAATGAACTTTCACCATTGCATGAAAAGACTTAAGCATAGAAAGGGCATTGCTCTTGCATGATAATAGATGAGTCCAAGTCACTCTGGAGAAGTCATCTACCAAGGTCAAAAAATACCTGAACCCACTATAGGTCTGAGTATTATATGGACTCTAGATGTCAATATGAACAAGCTGGAAAGGGGTAGAGGAATGAATAGAACTGTCAAAAAATGGCAATCTCTGTTGTCTTGCCATTGGGCTGACATCATAGAAAAAGGTTTGTTTAGGCGAAACTTTACCAGACAAAAAAGATATAGATTTCATTCTATTAAAAGGTACATGCCCCAACATTTGATGCCAAATCACATTAGTTTTATTAATATCAATGGAAGTACAAGTAGTACAATGGGTAAGAGGAACATTTGTAGAAGTAGACTAAGCATTATAAGATGCACTAGAATTATTACATTGAATAAGACTAGAAATAAAAATAGGAAAATAAGCAGCACACATAGCAGATGAAGTCATAGCATAATGCAAGAAGTACAACCCATTTGTAGCTTTACCAATTTCTAGTGTCCTCCTCAGAGAAGGGCCCTGTAAAATTGTAACGACCTGGCCGGTCGTTTTGAGCATTAATATTTTGTTCGGTTGTTTGAGGGAATGAGTTAGCTCTATATGATGTAATATGACTTATGTGAATCGTTAATTTTGGTTTTCAGGTTATTCAGAATTGATTTGAAATAATAATTCTCAACTAGAAGCTTTAAATTTGAAAGAGTCGACCATGTTTGACTTTTTATTAATTTGAACCCGGAACAGAGTTCTGATTATTCCATTAGATCCGTTGGGTGATTTTGGACTTAGGAGAGTGTCCAGATTGTGATTCGGAGGTCCGTAGTTGAATTTGGCTCGAAATGGCGAAAGTTGAAATTTTGAAAAGTTTGACCGGGAGTGGACATTTTGATATCAAATTCGGATTGTGATTCCGGGAATTGGAATAGCTTCGTTAGGTTATTTGGGACTTGTGCGCAAAATTTGAAATCATTCCGGATTGATTTGCTATGTTTCGACACGAGTTATTGAATTTGAAAGTTCAAAGTTCATAGATTTCGATTTGAGGTGCGATTCGTCGTTCAATGTTGTTATGTGTGATTTGAGGCCTCGAGTAGGTCCGTGTTATGTTATTGGACTTGTTGGTATATTCGGGCGGGGTCCCGAAGGGCTCGGGCGTATTTCAGATTGATTTCAGATCATTTTCTTCAATGTTGCTATTGCTGGTTCTGGTGTGACCGCACCTGCGGCTGGTTTGCGCAGGTGCGAGGGTCACAGAAGTGACAAAGGGGTGGCAGGAGCGGAAATACTGCTGGGAGAAGGTTCCACAGAAGCGGAGATTGCTTCGCATCTGCGAAGGCGTATATACGGTGAGTTGAGTGCAGAAGCGACAAGTGGGCGCGCACCTACGAGTGCGCAGGCGCGGGTATTTTACCGCAGGTGCGAAGGCAGACCTCCAGTGCTTCTCCGCAGAAGCGTGTTTTTGGTCGCATATGCGATGCCGCTTCGCAAATGCGACGCCGTAGAAGCGGCTAATGTGCCGTAGGTGCAAACGTGCTAGGCAGAATGATAAATACAAGGGTTCGCAATTTTGGCTTTATTTTAACATTTCCAAGCTCGGATTCACGCGATTCTTGGAGCAATTTTCATCTTGTGGACTAGGGTATGTGTTCTCTACTCATTTTTGATTGTGAATGTTATAGAGAAAATTGGGGATTTTGGCCTAAAGTTTCATAATATGAATTTTTGAGTTTTGAACATCGAATTGGGGTCGGATTTGAATGAAACTAGTATGGTTGGACTCGTAATTGAATGGGTTGTTGAATTTTGTAAATTTTGTCGGGTTCCAAGGTGCGGGCCCAGGATGGGCTTTTGGCCGATTTTGGATTTTTAATTCAAGATTTGATCTTTTCGATTGGGATTGGTTCCTTTAGCATTATTTGATGTATTTGAGTTGTTTTTGGTTAGTTTTTGAGCCGTTCGGAGATCAGAACGTGCAGGATGGCATTTTGGAGCATCGCTTGGCTTGCTCGGTGTTGGAATTGGCTTGTTCGAGGTAAGTAACTCTTCTAATCTTAGTGCTGAGGGTATGAACCCCCGAGATGCGTATTATGTGATTTGTGTTGAGGTGACGCACATGCTAGGTGATGGGCGTGTGGGCGTGCACCATGTGAATTGGGACTCTGTTGTTTCCATGGCACTGAATAGTGGCCCTATTTTATTGATATCTATGTTTTCACCATGTGATAAAGTAATTTAGCCGTCAATCACGCTAGATATCATGTTTAGGCTTTATGCCGATATTGTTTGGACCCATAGTGGTCGTTTCTTACCGTCATCTCACTGATTTCATTGATATTTCATACTCAGTCGTATCCATGAATTCATACCATATCTCAGATATTATTTATTGATACATCATATCATTGTTGTCAGGCTAGTTTCATGACATTGTGAGCCCGTGAGTGAGACTCGAGAGATTGATGACTGAGTGAGGCCGAGGGCCTGAGTGAGAGTGACATTTTGGGATCGGGCTCCACGCCGCAACATATTATATTGATTATATTTTATATGGATCGGGTTGCACACCGCAACGAACCTTCGGGATATATATATAATATTGGATCGGGTTGCACGCCGCAATAATATTGGATCGGGTTGCACGCTACAACAATATTGGATCGGGTTGCACGCCGCAACAATATTGGATCGGGCTGCACGCCGCAACAATATAGCGCTTCGGCTAAAGGATCCCCTCCGGAGTCTGCACACCCCCAGTGAGTGCAGTCGACTATATATATGTAGATCAGGTTTCACGCCGCAGCGGGCCTTATGTTCATATATGGATGCATGCCGCAGCAGGTATTCTACAACGCTGAGTGATTGAGTGTGCTGAGCCTTGAGCATAGTGAGAGAGAATGCGAGACCGTGAGATTGAGTACTCTGAGAGTGTGAGTACATGAGTTCATCTATGAGATACATTGCATTGACATGCACACATGACATACATGCATAGAAATGTATTTTTCCTTATGATGTACGGTATCACATCATTCATGATTTCTCACACATGTTCATAGATGGGCATAATGATGCATTTATTTTGCACTGATTATCTAGAAGGAAAATGAAACATCTTATTTATTATGTAAAGGAATTTGGGAAAATTATTGTTTTCAAACTTATTCATATTTTTGGTAACTCTGGTAAACGATTTGGGTTTTCATTGAAGTACTTAAAAGGTAGAACTATTTTCAGAAATCATGTTTTTGTTGAGCATTTGATTATTGAGTTACTTCTGGTATTACTTGTTTTATGTTGTTATGAACTATTGTTGGTTATTGAAGTTGGGACCCGACCTTGGTATAAGCTCGTCACTACTTTCAACTTAAGGTTAGGTTTGTTACTTATTGAGTATATGAGGTCGTTTGTACTCATACTACACTTCTGCACCTTGCGTTCAGATGTTGGTTGCTGATGTTGATGTCCTTGGTGGGAGCTGGATTGAAGATGCACCTGCGTCCCGGCTGTAGCTGCCTCTTGTTCGTGGTAGCTTTAGATCTGTAAAACTCTATTTATGTACTATTCAAACAGACTATAAATTTATTTCATTTCCGCTTTGTAAACTCTATTCTTAGAAGCTCATGATTTGTACTACCCGTTTTTGGGGAAAATGTATAAGATTCAGATAATTCCTTTTGTTCAATTGTCTTATTAATATTATTGAAATTGGATGGTTATTAGTTGGCTTACCTAGCAGGTTGGGTTAGGTGCCATCACGACTAGTGGATTTGGGGTCGTGACAGGTGGTATCAGAGCTCTAGGTTCATAGGTTCTACAAGTCATGAGCAAGTGTCTAGTAGAGTCTTGCGGATCGGTATGATGACGTCTATATCTATTTTCGAGAGGCTACATGACATTTAGGATATACTTCCCATCTTTCTTTCTTTATCGTGCGGCATTGATTCAGCTTGAAGCGTAACTCTTTGAATTCTTTCCACGCATTCCTATGCGCATGTGAGCGCTCAGTATAGGCTATGCGCCAACGGCTTGTGATTCCATGGTTGAGGTACGAGATGTGATTTTGGCATGCTGATGATGGGCCAGTCTGGAGGACTTGAGGGCGGGTTTTAACGGTGGCTTGAGCATAGAGATTTCGGTTATGGGAACACATGTTTGTGGGACTTATATGTCTGGTGATGTCCCTATTAGAGGAATTTGTGATTGGATGACTATGGGGTGAGTATGATGAGACTGCGAAATATGTTCAAATTGTTCGAATATGACGAGAAGAGTTTACTTGAGATATAGCAAGGACTATGGGGTGTTTAGTTTCTGTCTTGATTTGGCGTATGGTCTTGAGTTATGGGTGTGTTGAGGTATCTCTCATGTTGTTTAGTTGTGGAGTGAAGTAGATTCTCATGTCTTGTTGATGAGTTCAAAATCAAGAAGATCAAGTGATTGCGTAGTAGTCGTGACTGTGGAAGGGTATAGCGAGATGTCAGTTTGAGGTAGAGCAGACGGGTTATCTCCTACGAGGTGTCCTGAGGTTGTGTGATCCCTATGATGTTTTGTAAAGAGCTCTCCTTTACCAGTGAATGATAGTTGTGCGATTTGAGTTTGGATCGGTTGTAATAGTTGACCTGACTATCACGAGGATGAATGCGAGATTTGCAGACGATTTGAGGTATTATATGGTTTGTGTTACATAGGCTTGCGAAGGACCATACAAATCTATTCCCAGACTAGGAATCCCAAACGGACATTGATAACATTGAAATGCACTTCAACCCAAATTTATGAAATTCTTCCAAAATGCCAACTTCCACAATAGGCGCCGAAACGCTCCCGGGTCATCCAAAATCCGACCCGGACATATGCCCAAGTCCGAATTCATCATACGAACATGTCGGAACCTTTAAATCCCAATTCCGAGATCGTTTACTCAAAAATCCAACCTTAGTCAATTATTCCAACTTAAAGCTTTTGAAATGAGAATTTTCTTTTCAAATCAACTTTGAACTTCCGAAATTTCAATTCCGACCATGCTACCAGTCATAATACTTGAAGTGAAGTTGCTCATGGCCTCAAACATTGAACGACACGCTAGAGCTCAAAACATCCGGTCGGGTCGTTACATTCTCTCTCACTTAAACATATGTTCGTCCTCGAACGTGCTAAGAACAGCTCTGGGTTTGTCCGAAATTACTGTTTAATACCTTGTGCACTTACCCGTGCTGCCACAACTCAGTTGAGCAGATTAGCTCGATCAAATCTGAAGATATTCACTTTTTACTTAGCCAAATAAGCCTTAGAGTCCAATTCCAGCATCCAGAATTCTCTGCCAGGCTTGTTCCTATCATACGAACACTGTATCAATCACTACACAATGCACTGATACATGATTGCATACCTTTGCTGAATTCACACTATGCACTGCATAACTCACATGATCATAATAACATCCTCTGATAACAATAGTCGATATTGCACGAATCTGATGCTCACAATGCACCTCATGACATATATAAGTCTTGTTCCAACTCTTGCAATATCGCCACAACGAAAGAGATGTGTAGAAATTCATAACCAATTGCAGAGTCAAAAAATCATTGAATCTCTCCCTTTGACTAGAATCATCACCCCATTATGAACCAAATAATGGTATTTGCTCTTTAATATACTTCATATAATCCGATCGCACTCATCCCAGATCCAAAAATCTCGTCTCACCCAGTATAAGCTGCTCAGGCAACAAGCCACCCCAAACATGACCAAAAGTCTCAGATGATGCCGCAATGTGCCAATAAGCTACAAACTCGAACATGATACATAAGGAAAACGAATCTCTGGAAGGGGCTACTCGACCCACACAACTAATTAGACAACCGAAAAGGTGTTATGAACCTTCCCCAGAAAATGGAAAACAAAACACACGAAAAAAGATATAGGGGACTATAATCAACATTACACTGTTGCAGCGTGCAACCCGATCCAAACAACATACCCGTTGCGGCGTGCCACCCGATTCACACATAAAATCTATAGAAAGAGATACTTACCGATCTAGAATGCTCATTACTACAAAATATCCAAATATCGGACACAAGCACGCTAAGTGCATAATACCATCCCCGGGGAGACAGATAGCGTCATACACTACAAAACTCAAGCACAACTAAGGTGCGATATATGATCTGAATCTCGAGAGCCATCCTGCTCACATAACACCATCGCTACGTAGAACCTCAAAACATAATAAATTTACCAAGCCGTTTCACAACTCACACGGCACAATATAGTATTACATGAAATAGCCGATGACAAAATGACATCCAACGTCCGAATACTCCTCCATAAGGAGCGCTATGCTGAAATGAACACATTCGGCCTGATATAGAGCCCATATTCATATTTAAATCCATCCACAGACCTCAAGCCAATTCTGATCGCACCATACTAGGCTAATAACCTTTCAAGGATCTATAATAACCCTTTTTCCCATAACACACAAGAACAACCATCATAACTGGAACAAACTTTCACAGTCCACAACCAAGTGAACCGAGCGCCCTCCAGGCATAAATTCTCGAATCAACGATATTACCACAATCTTCATACTTGGTTTCAATCTTCACTCAATCAAGTGACTGCATGCCACTCTTACACAATCTTTCCGTGGGACACCCTCCCACGACCTTCCGCACCAGGTAACAAGTTTGCACATCCATACCACTGGTCACACTAATGCTGTAAAGCATATCAAGAATCCGCAATCAGTATGCAAAGCCTCTTACACAGAACACTGATCTCAGGTGTCGCTGGAGACAATACCAGCTTATTCTAATCATCTAAATTCATTTTCTTGCTCATCCGAGCTCGTGACATCCTTGTCGATACCGAACTGCAACCTCAATCCCTAATCTTTCAAATTTCATGCCGCTCACCGCACCTATCTTACCAATACGCGAGGACCCAAGAATTGCATCATAGCTTCTGGACCACTAATAGGACACATACTTCACTTTGTAGAAACCTTTCACTTTACTCGTTTCAGGAGAATCATTACAACACATGACTGAATTTTGATAACCGTTGAACACACAAATCCTTAAGTAGTGGTCTAAACCACCATAACCCTTCCGGGATCCGCCTACACATAACAAGCCATAATACTCGAATGCATCCAAATACAATCAATTACAGTGGCCGTCAAGCCTCGCACGTCCCGCCACAAATCACATGCATAATCTAATCACCTGGAGGAACTGATCACTGCCACCATCATGCCAATTCAACCATGGCTAACCGATCCGACTTCTTCTAACTTGTCCTTAACTTGTATTAGAAATAATAATAACTCCAGTCAACATATAACGAACTCAATCCGCATTCATCCTGAGTGGACCTGAATCACGAGACCATGCTGTCTCAAATCCCACAAACCACCTCATACCTTCTTTGTGCGCATATTCGCATCTTCGATTGGTAAACCCATTCTGATAATTCCTCTATGAGTTCAAAGTTATTTTCTCTCATTCCTCTAATACTAGACCGCAGACCGAAGGTAACATAGAACACTCCAAGCTCCTTTTCATAATCTGCAAAAGCTCGATACTCAACCATACTACTGGCTCGAAATCCTTAGGCATCGCACTCTGTATTTTTGTTTTGAACCCACTAGAATCATTGCCGCGAGTCACCCACTCCGACCTGGTCCCGAATATAATCAACTCCAAGGCTCTTCTAGAACATGAACACTCACTCAATAAGCACCCGACTGAATCACTTTCTTTGTACATCACATCTATAGGAAACATAAACTACGAGTCTTCCCAAAGCCTCAACATGAATCGATAAGGCCAATTATAACACACATTCCTCAAATTCTTTGCCCAAATCACCACTGATGACCCTCTTCCTTAGTTATAATATCCCACCAATATGTCGATAACCAGAAATAGCATATTTAGCCGACCATGCAATCCATCAGTAGGTGGTGGAACTCTCCTACTTAGCTTGAAGTTACAATTGCATAACTCTAGAACCCACCAAGATTCTTTCTTCATCGTTGACATGATCTTGCACAATCAACCCACCAAATTCCTCAAAACTTTTATGTTAAACTCTTCATAGCCACTCTAAATCACTAGCCACATCCACATATTCAACCTCTTCTGGAATATTCAGTAGAAATTCTTCGTAGAAGCTTCATCAACACCACGCGACCGCTAACCTGCTCACAAGAGGTAACCCGTCTGTGGAGACTCCATGCCGACATCATCCAATGTCGCTGCACTAGGTACAATTACTATGAAATCACTAACCCATATGAAGGAAACCAGATACCAGCAACAGCAGTCCAAAATAACCCGAAATGATCCGAAACCACCCCGAAACACACCCGAGGCCCCCGGGACCCTGTTCAATCATACCAACCAGTCCCATAACATAACACAAACTTGCTCGAGACCTCAAATTGCATCAAACAACATCAAAATCATGGATCTCACCCCAATTCAAACTTAATGAACTTTGAAACTTTAACTTATACAATCAATACCAAAACCTATCAAATCACCTCCGATTGTCCTCAAAATTTACACACAAGTCACATTTGACATTACGGACCTACTCCAACTTCCGAAATTGGATTCCGACCCCGATATCAAAAAGTCCATTTTCGATCAAACTTCTCAAAAACCTTCAAATTTCTAGCTTTAGCCAAATGACTCCAAAATGACCTACGGACCTCTGAATACCAGAATCACCATACAGAGCTATTCCCAGACTCAGAATCTTAAACAGACATTGATAACATTGAAATTCACTTCAACCCAAATTTATAAAATATTTCCAAAATGCCAACTT
Source organism: Nicotiana otophora (assembly GCA_000715115.1). Taxonomy (NCBI): domain Eukaryota; kingdom Viridiplantae; phylum Streptophyta; class Magnoliopsida; order Solanales; family Solanaceae; genus Nicotiana; species Nicotiana otophora. The sequence continues at coordinate 18,083 of AWOL01S0014541.1, forward strand.
CCACAATAGGTGCCAAAACGCTCCTGGGTCATCCAGAACCCGATTCGAACATACGCCCAAGTCGGAATTCATCATACGAACCTATTGGAACATTGAAATCCTGATTCCGAGATCGTCTACTCAAAAATCCAACCTTAGTCAATTCTTCCAACTTAAAGCTTCTGAAATGAGAATTTGCTTTTCAAATCAACTCTGAACTTCTAAAATTTCAATTCCGACCACGCGTACCAGTCATAATACCTGAAGTGAAGTTGATCATGGCCTCAAACTATTGAACGACGTGCTAGAGCTTAAAATGACCGGTCAGGTCGTTACACGATGTCCCTAAGACAGCCTTTCAGACTCAGTATGGGCATTACAAATTCCTAGTGATGTCATTTGGGCTAATAAATGCCCTAGCAGCATTTATGGATTTGATGAACCGGGTATTCAAGCCCTATATAGTTTCTTTTGTGGTTGTATTGATAATATCTTGATTTACTCCAGCTGTCGAGAGGAGCATGAGCAGCATCTTCGGAGTGAGCTTCAGACTTTGAAAAATAATTAGTTATATGCCAAATTTTCAAAATGCGAATTTTGGTTAGACTTAGTTGCCTTTTTGGGGCATGTTGTATCAGCAGAAGTCATAAAAGTGGATCCTAAGAAGATTGAGGCAGTTCAGAATTGGCCTAGACCTACTTCAGCTACAGAGATCCGGAGTTTCCTGGGTTTGGCAGGTTATTATCGCCGATTTGTGGAGGGGTTTTCATCTATAGCATCTCCATTTACCAAATTGACCCAGAATGACGTCCCATTCAAATGGTCAGGCGAGTGTGATTTGAGATTTCAGAAGCTCAATACTGTTTTGACTATGACGCCAGTGTTGGTATTGCCCACAGGTTCAAGATCTTATACGGTGTATTGTGATGCATCACGAATTAGGATTGGTGCAGTATTAATGCAAGATGGTAGAGTGATTGCATATGCGTCGCGACAGTTGAAGGTTCATGAAAAGAATTACCCTATTCATGACTTAGAATTAGCAGCCATTGTTCATGTGCTGAAGATTTGGAGGCACTACCTTTACGATGTCTCATGTGAGGTATTCACTGATCATCGTAGTATACAGTATCTGTTCAAACAAAAAGATCTCAATTTGAGGCAGAGGAGATGGTTGGAGCTGTTGAAAGACTATGATATCACCATTGTGTATCATCCCAAAAAGGCCGATGTGATTGTCGATGCTTTGAATAGAAAGGTTGTGAGTATGGGTAGCCCTGCGTATATTCTGGTTGGTGAAAGGCCATTAGCCATAGATATTCAAACTTTGGCTAATCAGTTCGTGAGGTTAGATGTTTCAGATCCCAGTCGGGTTCTAGCTTGCACAACCGCTCGGTCTTCTTTATGTGAGCGCATCAGAGAGCGGCAATATGATGATCCGCATTTTCTTATCCTTAAGGATATGATGCAGCACGATGGTGCTAAACAGGTTGCTATGGGGGAAGATGGAGTAATGCGGATACAGGGTCGTATTTATGTGCCTAATGTGGATAGGCTTCATGAATTAATTCTGAAGGCCCACAATTCTCCGTATTCTATTCATCCGGGTGCCGCCAAAATGTATCAAGATTTGTGAAAACATTATTGGTGGAGGAGAATGAAGAAGGATATATTTTTATATTTAGCTTGGTGTTTAAATTGTCAGCAAGTCAAGTACGAGCATCAGAGACCTGGTGGTTTGCTTCAGAAGTTAGAAATTCCTAAGTGGAAATGGGAGCGTATCACTATGGATTTTGTTGTTGGGCTCCCACGGACTCAGAGAAAGTTTGACGCAGTATGGGTCATTATGGACAGGTTGACCAAGTCATCACATTTCATTCCAATAGCAGTTACCTATTCTTCAGAGTGGTTAGCGGAGATTTATGCCCGCAAGATTGTTCGCCTTCACGGTGTGCCCATGTCTATCATTTCTAATTGAAGTACACATTTCACCTCGCACTTCTGGAGGGCTGTACAACATGAGTTAGACACGCAGGTTGAGTTGAGTAGAGCATTTCACCCACAGACAGACGGACAGTCAGAGCGCACTATTCAGATATTGGAAGATATGCTTCGCGCTTGTGTTATAGACTTTGGTGGTTGTTGTGATCAGTTCTTGCCACTTGGAGTTTACCAATAATAATAGCTACCATTCGAGCATTCAGATGGCTCCGTATGAAGCATTATACGGGAGGCGATATCGTTCGCTAGTTGGTTGGTTTGAACCGGGAGAGGCTCGGTTGTTGGGTACCGATTTGGTACAGGATGCCTTGGATAAGGTCAAGATTATTCANACGCAGTATGGGTCATTATGGACAGGTTGACCAAGTCATCACATTTCATTCCAATAGCAGTTACCTATTCTTCAGAGTGGTTAGCGGAGATTTATGCCCGCAAGATTGTTCGCCTTCACGGTGTGCCCATGTCTATCATTTCTAATTGAAGTACACATTTCACCTCGCACTTCTGGAGGGCTGTACAACATGAGTTAGACACGCAGGTTGAGTTGAGTAGAGCATTTCACCCACAGACAGACGGACAGTCAGAGCGCACTATTCAGATATTGGAAGATATGCTTCGCGCTTGTGTTATAGACTTTGGTGGTTGTTGTGATCAGTTCTTGCCACTTGGAGTTTACCAATAATAATAGCTACCATTCGAGCATTCAGATGGCTCCGTATGAAGCATTATACGGGAGGCGATATCGTTCGCTAGTTGGTTGGTTTGAACCGGGAGAGGCTCGGTTGTTGGGTACCGATTTGGTACAGGATGCCTTGGATAAGGTCAATATTATTCAATATTGACTTCGCACAACTAAGTCTAGGAAAAAGAGTTATGCTGACCATAAAGTTCGTGATATTGCATTCATGGTTGGAGAAAAAGTATTGCTCCGGGTTTCACCTATGAAGGGAGTAATGAGGTTCAGAAAGAAGGGCAAGTTGAGCCCTAGGTATACAGGATCCTTTGAAATTCTTGAAAGGGTAGGTGAAGTAGCCTACATACTTGCACTACCGCCTAGTTTATCTGCAGTTCATCCAGTGTTCCATGTGTCCATGCTCCGAAAATATCATGATCATCTGTCCCATATGTTAGATTTCAGCTCAGTCCAATTGGACAAGGATTTGACTTATGAAGAGGAGCTGGTAGCTATTCTAGCCTGACAGGTCCGACAATTGAGGTCTAAGAGTTATCCATCAGTTTGAGTGCAATAGAGAGGTCAGCCAGTTGAAGCATCTACCTGGGAGTCCGAGTCGGACATGCGGAGTAGATATCCACACCTTTTTCTCTAGCCTAGGTACTTTTTTTAACTCCGTTCAAGGACGAACGTTTGTTTTAGAGGTGGAGAATGAGATGACCCGAAAGGTCATATTTAAATTTAATATTCATTTATGTGTTCTGAGACCTCAAATAGCACCATTCAGCTTTTCTCGACTTGCGTGCGCAGTCCGTATAATTTTTCGGGAAGCTTTTACGTGAAAAATTGATAAAAATGTGAATATGTACTTTAAAACTCACTTAAGTTGACTTTGGTCAATATTTTGAGCAAACGGACCCAGATCAGTGTTTTGACGGTCCCGGTGGATCCGTATGATAATTTTGGACTTAGGAGTCTGTCCGAAAAATTATTTGGAGGTGCGTAGTTAAATTAGGCTTGAAATGGCTAAAATAAAAATTTGAGTTTGGAAGTTTGACCGGGGAGTTGACTTTTTGATATCGTGGTTGGAATCTGATTTTGGAAATTTGAATAGGTCCGTTATTTTATTTATTATTTGTGTACAAAATTAGAGGTCAATCAGACTTGATTTGTTAGGTTTCGGCATTGAATGTAGAAGTTGAAAATTCTTAAGTTTCCTTAAGCTTGAATTGGGGTATGATTCGTGATTTTTGCGTTGTTTGATGTAATTTGAGGTTTCGACTAAGTTTTTATGGTGTTTTAAGACTTCTTTGTGTATTTGGTTGATGTCCCGGGGGCCTCAGGTGGATTCCGAATGGTTAACATATCAAAATTTGGACTTAAGGAAAATCAAAATTTTTGGCATTCTCGTGTAATCGCACCTGCGGATTTTTGACCGCAGATGCGAGCTCGCAGAAGCGAGCCCGGCCTCGTAGAAGAGGATGGTCCACATAAGCGGACTCTTGTATGTAGAAGTGAGCCAACTGTAGAAGCGGCCTCCACCCTCGCATCTACGAGACCACAAATGCGGCCAAGTGCATTGCAGATGCGGAAACACTGGTAGTGTTAAAAACATAGGGGTTCCGAGATTTTTCTCATTTTTGGACATTTCAAGTACGAGTTGGGGCGATTTTTGAGCAAGAATTCACAGGAAAACTTGAGATAAGTAACTTTTGATCATTGTTAGTCATTAATATTGAATTATCATCGATTATTCTGACTAGATTATGTGTTTTTGAGGTGAAATTCGAGGATTTGGGCTTAGGGATTTGAAAAAAAGATTTTGGGATTTGAAGGTCGAGTTGATGTCGGAATATGGTAAAATTTGTATTATTTGACTCGTGGTTGAATGGGCGTTCATATTTTGTAACTTTTGTTGGGTTTCGAGATGTGGGTCCCATGGGTAATTTTTGAGTGCAATTTCGGATTTTGTTGGAAAGTTAATATTTGCATATGGAATTAATTTCTATAATTTGTATTGACTGAATCAAATTAATTGTGAATAGATTCAAGGCGTTCGGATACTAATTCGCGAGGCAAAGGTGTATTAGAATCTTGAGTTAGTTGCTAATCGTGGTAAGTGTCGTTGTTAACCTTGACTTGAGGGAGTATGACTTATTTGTCTATTTGCTATGTGATTTAATGTGCGGGTACAACGTATATGTGAGGTGAAGAGTACTTATCCATTATGGTTGAGTCAAAGCATGTAGGTGAAATTTGTTTATTGTGAATAATTTCCTATATAATTAAGATATTCTTGTTTAAGTCATTATTGTTTATTTGATCATTTTTCATGAGATTATTGCTAGTTTAATTATTGTTGAATATTTTGGAAGGTGAGGTCGGTATTCTGGTATTGAATTGATTGATAAGTATATATCCTCGCATTTAAATACTCTTCCAAATTTATATTATTATTTTAATATAAGAAATAGTGTAAAAGTATGAAGGCTGATGTAGTGCCATTTATATTATTTATATTATCCTTGTCATGGTGAGAAAGAGTGTAAAAGTACGAAGGGTGATGCCGTGCTATTTTCAAATAGTGTAAAAGCACGAAGGGTGATGTCGTACCATAAGAGAGTTAAAGCACGAAGGGCGATGCCGTGCCAATCTTATTATTTATTTATTTATAAATTCATGGGAAGAATGAGAGTAAAAGCACGAAGGGTGGTGTCATGCCAGTTTCATATTATCAGCTACTCATTTTATTGTTGATGAATTTATTGGCTGCTACGTGACACTTCTCCTGCTGAAATTTCTATATCATTCCCCTTCGCATGTTCCCTCCCAAATTTATAAATTATTAATTATTGTGTTATCGTTGCTTCGTATTTGTATATGCTTGTATAGGTTGTTTATATACGTGTATTATCATAGCCTCGTCACTATTTCGTCGAGGTTAGGCTCGACACTTACGGAGTACATGGGGTCGGTTGTACTCATACTACACTCTATACTTCTTGTGCAGATTTTGGAGTTGGTCCCAACAACGTACCATAGACTTTCTTGGATTCTGCTACCCAGAAGAGACTTGAGGTATAACTGCACAGCGTCCGCAGTTCTGAAGCCCCCTTCTACTTTATCTTAGCTGTGTATTATCTTTTAAATAACTTGAATTTTTATTTAGACCTTTATTTGTGTTATTCTAGTAGCTCGTGCACTTGTGACACCAGATTCGGGGATGTATTTGGATGATTTGGTAGTTATGGTCTTCCACACTTTATTTAAGTAATTGACTTCCGTATAATTTAATTTTCTTAAAAAATGGTTAAGATTATTCTAACGTTGGCTTGCCTAGCAAGTGAAATGTTAGGCGCCATCACGGTCCCGAAGGTGGAAAATTCGGGTCGTGACACCTACCAAGTGTGACTACGTCACATATTCCAGCTACTAATGTTCATATTCGAACTGATGTCCCGGCTGGACAATCTAAAAATACAAATGAGTTTAAGCCATACTTGAAACATGGTAGAACAATCAGTTATAAAGATAAAAATTCCCAAAAGAGAAAAGGAGCAAATGAGCTAGGGGGTCATAATATGGAGGCAATTGCTCAAAAAGATCCATGTGACATAACAAATGATAAGACCTCAGAGGAGGTCCAGGTACCTAAAAATAATAAGAATGAAGAGATCTCAATAAGTTATGTCTCTACGGAAAAAATGTGGAACCGAAATAATATTATTATCGACAACGTTTTTGCTTGTAATGTTGTTGTTGAAATAATACAACAAGATGAGGATCTTGAACCAAGATCTGTCGATAAATGTAGACAGAGAAATGATTGGCCAAAATAGAAAGATATTATCTACGTAGAATTAACTTCACTTGAAAAACGTGAAGTATTCGGACGTATAGTTTGAACACCTGAATGAATAAAGCAATGTGATATAAATGGGTTTTGTGCGAAAACAAAATGATAAAAATAATGTCGTTAAAAATAAAGCACGAATTGTGGCACAAGAATTTTCGCAAAGGCCTGCATTGATTATATGGAGACATATTCTCCTGTGGTGGATGCAATCACCTTCAGGTATCTTATAAATCTGGCAATCCATGAAAAATTTGATATGCGTCTGATGGATGTTGTCACACGCTATTTGTATGGAACATTAGACAACAAAATTTATATAAAGATTCTTGAAGGGTTTGGAGTGCCTGAAGCTTATAAAGATTTACAGGAAACTTGTTCAATAAAGCTTCAAAAATACTTATATGGATTGAAACAATCAACGCGAATGTGGTATAATCGCTTGAGTGATACTGGCTGAAAGAATGGTATAAGAATGATCTAGTTTGTCCTTGTATCTTTATAAAAAGGTCAGGATCTGAATTTGTTATAATCACTGTGTGTGTTAATGATCTAAATATCATTGAAACTCCCGAGGAGCTTCCAAAAGCAGTAAACTATTTTAAGAAAGAGTTTGAAATAAAAGTTCTTGGAAAGACAAAATTTTGTCTTGGTCTACAAATTGAGCATATGAAAGATGGAATTTTTGTCCATCAATCAACTTATACTGAAAAGATCTTAAAGCATTTTTATATGGATAAAGCATATCCATTGAGTACCCCGATGGTTGTGAGATAACTTGATATAAATAAAGATCTATTTCTACGTCATGAAAATGATGAAGAGCTTCTTGGTGATGAAACTCCATACTTTGGTACAATTAAGGCACTAATGTATCTTGCAAATAATAATCGACCTGATATATCTTTTGCAATAAATTTATTAGCAAGATTTAGTTCCTTTCTAACAACAAGACAATGGAATGGTATTAAACATATTTTCATATACCTCTAAGGGACTGTTGATATGGGACTATTTTATTCTTATGAATCTGATTCACAAATGATTAGTTATACCGAAGCAGGTTATTTGTCTGACCCAGATAAAGATCGATCTCAAACGGGATATCTATTTACTTGTGGAGGTACAACTATATCATGGCTTTCAACAAAACAAACTTTAGTTGCTACATATTTCAATCATGCAGAGATTATAGTTATTCATGAAGCTAATCGAGAATGTGTATGATTGAGATCAGTGACTCAACACATTCAACAACTGTGTGGTATTTCTTTAAAGACAAAGATTCCAACAATATTGTACGAAGATAATGCTGCTTGCATAGCTCAACTAAAAAGCGGATATATCAAAGGAGACAAGGCACATTTTACTAAAGTTCTTTTTCACGTATGATCTTCAACAAAATGGTGAGATAGATATTCAACAAATCCGTTCATGTGATAATCTAGCAGATTTATTCACTAAAACATTGCCAACATCAACATTTGAGATGCTGAGACATAAGATTGGAATGCAACGTCTCCGAGATATCAAATAAAGTTTTCATCAGGGGAAGTATAATACACATTGTACTCTTTTTCCTTTAACCAAGGTTTTGTCCCAGTTGGGTTTTCCTGGTAAGGTTTTTAATGAGGCAATACTCAATGCATATTACAAGATGTGTGTACTCTTTTTTTCTTCACTAGACTTTTTTCCACTGGGTTTTCCTAGTAAGGTTTTAACATGGAATATTATCTTTCAAATGAGCATAGGGGAATGTTATAAAATAAAGTGAATGTATATGGATGTTCATTTATTCCATCCATACATTTTATTCAATGTACTACTTGGATAGATGTACCTATTAATTCCTAGGATGTATCTAGTGAACTTTAGGGGTATCTTTGTATACTATAAATAGGACATTCTTTGTCCATGGAAGAACACACAATAAACACACTTGAATAAGAAAACTTATATATTCTCCTCCTATATATCTTGTCTCCATTGCTATATTGTTCTATTTTGCTCTCATTTCTTAATAGGTAAACATTAGTTACGACTACTTTTCAAGAAAATTATAACGACCCGACTAGTTGTTTTGAGAGTTGTAGCCAAATTCTCCCATTTACTGCTCATTTTATACTTTATAGTTTTTATGTGACTTGCCGGAGTAGTCAGTTTGGGTCCGGAGAGATTTCGGAACGAATTGAGACACTTAGTCTCCAAAATGAAAACTCAAGTTGAAATGGTTTACTAGATGTTGACTTTTGTGAAAACGAACTTGGAATAAAATTTTGATGATTCCAATAGTTCCGTATGGTGATTTTGGACTTAGGAGCGTGTCTGGATTGTAAATTGGAAGTCCGTAGTTAAATTAGGCTTGAAATGGCTAAAATAGAAATTTAAGTTTGGAAGTTTGACCGGGAAGTTGACTTTTTGATATCGGGGTCAGAATCTAGTTCTGAAAATTTTTATAGGTCTGTTATGTCATTTATGACTAGTGTGCAAAAGTTGAGGTCAATCGGACTTGATTTGATAGGTTTCGGCATCGAATGTAGAAGTTGGAATTTTTAAGTTTCATTAAGCTTGAATTGGAGCATGATTTGTGGTTTTAGCATTGTTTGATGTGATTTGACATTTCGACTATGTTTGTATGATATTTTTGGACTTGTTGGTATATTTGGTTGAGGTCCTGGGGGCCTCGGGTGAGTTTCGGATGGTTAACAGATCAAATTTGGACTTAGAACAATTGAAATTTGTCGATGCCTACTGATGCAATTGCACCTGCGGAATTTGGCTCGCAGGTACGAGCTTGCAGAAGTGAGCCTGGCGTCGCAGAAGCGGATGAGGCATCGCATAAGCACGACCGCAGAAGCGACGCAATGGTCGCAGATGTAGCCTGGGCTATGTGGGCCTTGGACCGTAGAAGGGGATGCTTCATCGCAGAAGCGAGTCCGCAGAAGTGAGGGTTGTCGCAGAAGCGGGAGATTTACCGCAAAAGCATAACCGCAGATGTGGTTAAAATTTCCGCAGAAGCGGAACCTCTAGGCAGTGTACAAAAATAGAGGGTTCCGAGTTTTTGTCATTTTTGGACATTTTTGGGGCGATTTTTAGAGAGAATTCACGGGAAAGCTTGAGATGAGCCACTTGTAATCATTGTTAGTCACTATTATTGGATTAGCATTGAGTATTTCGACTAGATTACATATTTTTGAGGTGAAATTTAAGGATTTGGGCATAGGAATTTCAAAATAAGATTAGATGATTTGAGGGCCGAGTTGATGTCGAAAGTTGGTAAATCTGGTATGGTTGGACTCATGGTTGAATGGGTGTTCCTATTTTGTAACTTGTGTCAGCTTCCGAGACGATTTTTGAGTTAAAATTAGGGGTTTTATTGAAAATCTGTATTTTTATATGAAAGTAATTTCTATAATTTGTATTGACTGAATAGAATTAATTATGACTAGATTCGAGTCGATCGGAGTCGGATAATCGAGGGAAAGACATACTACTTCACTAATTGAGCGCGGTTCAAAGTAAGTGGCTTGTCTAACCCTGTGTGGGGAAAATTTCCTTAGGATTTGATACTGTTGTAATATTTTGTGATATGTGAGCGCCGTGTATGCGAGGTGACGGGTACGTACATGGGCTAAATTTGGAAATATCGGTTCTTGCTGAGTAGTCTTCTTTTAAATTCTTTAACTGAGTTGCCTTAGCATATGTAGTGATCATGTTTAGCCTAATATCTCATGTCTACGTGCCTTAACTCTTACGTGCAATATGTGAAACATGCTTATCTGAATTACCTGCATTCTTGATTTGATTTAAATCTTTAACTGTAACATTTCTTGCTGAAAATATGTTGTTTCTCCGACTACCTGCTGCATATTTACTTTTGGGACTACGAGGCAGTTCCTCGGGAGATCCCCATGTACTGCATATTTACTTTTGGGACTACGAGGCGGTTCCTCGAGAGATCCCCATGTACTGTATATTTACTTTTGGGACTATGAAACGGTTCCTCTAGAGATCCCCTTGTACTACATATTTGCTTTTGGGACTACGAGGCGGTTCCTCGGGAGATCTCCTGTACTGCAGGTTTACTTTTGGGACTACGAGATGGTTCCTCGGGAGATCTCCTGTACTGCAGGTTTACTTTTGGGACTACGAGATGGTTCCTCGGGAGATCCCCCTATACTGCATATTTACTTTTGGGAATGTGAGGTGGTTCCTCGGGAGATCCCCATGTACTGCATATTTACTTTTGGGACTACGAGGCGGTCCCTCGGGAGATCCCATGTACTGCAAATTTACTTTTGGGACTACGAGGCGGTTCCTCGAGAGATCCCCCTGTAGTGTAGATTTACTTTTGGGACTACGAGGCGGTTCCTTGGGAGATTTTCTTGTACTGCATATTTACTTTTGGGACTACAAGGCGATTCCTCGGGAGATCCCCTGTACTGCATATTTACTTTTAGGACTACGAGACAGTTCCTCGGGAGATCCCCATGTACGGAGGGTGAATTTGGGGGTCGTGACAAGTTGGTATCAGAGCTCTAGGTTCATAGGTATTATGAGTCACAAGCAAGTTTAGTAAAGTCTCGCGGATCGGTACGTGAACGTCTGTACTTATCTTCGGGAGGCTATGGAACTGTTAGAAAAATGTTCACTTCTTTGATTCCTTATCGTGCGCATTTGTTGACTTCGAAATTCTAAACCCTTGTCTTTCTATTCTCTCACAGATGGTAAGGACACGCACAACTGGATCCGAGGATCAGACACCCACACCCCCTGTTGGAGCCGTAAGAGGTCGGGGTCAGGGTATAGGCCTAGCCAGAGGCCGAAAAAGACCACGTGGTGCAGCCAGAGCACCTGCAGCAGAGCCACCAGTAGCTCCAATTGGAGAGCTGGCACCTGAGACGCCTGTTACTACCCCTTCACTTCAGGAGACTCTTGCCCAGGTTTTGAGCATGTTTGGCACTCTAGCTCAGGCAGGGTTGACTCCACTTGCTCCTACCACATCTCAGGCGGGGAGAGGAGTACAGACTCCCACCGCTCGTACCCCAGAGCCACGGGCCCAGGTTGACCATGCCCCTGAGGTTATACCAGTGCAGCCAGTTGTCCCAGCTCAGCTCAAGGTTAGGGCAACAATTTCGAAGGAGGAACAACTCAGGCTCGAGAGGTACAAGAAGTACCACCTTCCCACTTTCAGCGGTTTATCTTCAGAGGATGCTCAGGGTTTTCTTGAGAAATGTCACTGTATCCTCCGTACTATGGGTATTGTGGATTTCAGTGGGGTTTCTTTCATGGCATTCCAGCTTAGAGTAGCGGCCTACCAGTGGTGGCAGGCATACGAGTTGGATATTTCGACTGAGGCAGCTTCACTCACTGGGACTTAGTTTTCAGATATGTTCTTAAGGGAATATGTTCCTCAGAGTCTTAGAGAAGCATGGCGCGCAGAGTTTGAGCAGTTGCACCAGGGTTCTATGATCGTGTCAGAGTATGCGGCCCCGATTCAGTGATTTGGATAGGCATGCACCAGCCTTGGTTGCTACTATTCGAGAGCGGGTTTGTCAATTTATTGAGAGGCTCCACCCTAGTATCAGATTCAGTATGGCCCGAGAGCTGGAGATGGACATCGCGTACCAGCAGGTGGTGTCAATTACTAGGAGATTGGAGGGTATGCGGATCCGGGAGAGAGAAGAGAGAGAGAAGCTAAGATACCTCGAGATTATGGCACGTATAACAGTTCTCATGCCCTAGCTATATCTAGTTAGGGTAGGGGTTATGGGAGTCACCCTGTTCATTCAGCACTTCCAGCCCCCAGTGGTACTCCGGCCACTCCTAGGGCCCAGGATCCCTATTATGCATCGCCAGTGTCTAGTGTACCTCTTGTACGGGGTGCTTCCAGCAGTCAGTCTAATCGATCAGGCCCGAGCCAGTCACAACATCCACATCCTCTGAGAGCTTGTTTTGAGTATGGCGACACTTGTCATATGGTGAGGGATTTCCCCAGACTTAGGAGGGGTGCGCCTGCACAAATCTCTCAGCCCCTACCTATTCCACAGGGCCCTTAGGCTTCTCAGGCCATGATTACTGCACCAGTTGCCACTCCACCAGCACAACCAGCTAGGGATGGAGGTTGGACAGGTAGAGGTCGCCCTAGAGGGGGAGGCTAGGTCAGATATTATTCCCTTCCTGCTAGGATGGAGGCCGTTGCATCTGATTTGGTTATCACAGGTATTGTTCTGGTCTGTCATATAGATGCATCAAACTTATTTGATCCAGGGTCCGCTTATTCTTATGTGTCATCTTATTTTGCCCCATATTTAGGCGTATCCCGTGATTCTTTGAGTTCTTCTGTTTATGTATTTACATCCGTGGGTGATTCTATTATTGTTGATCGTATGTATCAGCCGTTAATTGTTATCAGTGGTTTTAAGACCAGAGCTGATTTATTATTGCTAAGTATGGTGGATTTTGATATTATTTTGGGCATGGACTGGTTGTCGCCCTATCACGTTATCCTTGATGTTACGCTAAGAAGGTGACATTGGCTATGCCAGGTCTACCGCGGCTAGAGTGGAGAGGTACCTTGGATTATGTTCCTAGCAGGGTTGTTTCATTTCTTAAGGGTCAATGAATGGTTGAGAAGGGGTGTGATGCGTATCTGGCCTATGTGAGAGATGTTAGTGTTGATACTCCTATTGTGGAGTCAGTTCTGGTAGTAAGGGATTTTTCCGATGTATTTCCAGCGGATCTTCCGGGTATGCCACCCGACAGGGATATTGACTTTGGCATTGATTTGTTATCGGGCACTCAGCCCATTTCTATTCCACCATATCGTATGGCCCCGACAGAATTGAAAGAATTAAAAGAGAAGTTACAAGAACTGCTTGATAAGGGTTTTGTTTGGCCCAGAGTATCTCCTTGGGGTGCTCCTGTCTTATTTGTGAAGAAGAAGGATGGTTCTATGCGGATGTGTATGGATTACCGCTAGTTGAACAAGGTTACAGTAAAGAACAAGTACCAATTGCCACGTATTGATGACCTATTTGATCAGTTTCAGGGTTCCAGAGTGTTCTCTAAAATTGACATGCGTTCAGGCTATCATCAGTTGAAGATTCGGGAGCCAGATATCCCGAACTTTCAGTACTTGGTATGGTCATTATGAGTTCCTTGTAATGTCATTTGGGCTGACCAACGCCCCAAAAGTATTTATGCATTTGATGAAAAGTGTATTTCAGCCCTATCTTGACTCCTTCATCATTATATTTATTGACGACATTCTAGTGTATTCCCGAAGTCGGGAGGATCATGAACAACACCTGAGGACTGTGCTTCAGACTTTGAGAGAAAAGAAGTTATATGCAAAATTTTCAAAGTGTGAATTCTGGCTTGATTCAGTGGGATTTTTGGGTCATATAGTTTCATGTGAGGGGATCAAGGCAGATCCGAAGAAGATTGAGGCAATGCAGAGTTGGTCCAGACCATCCTCAGCTACAGATATCCGGAGTTTTCTAGCTTAGCGGGGTATTATCGCCAATTTGTAAAGGGTTTCTCTTCTATTTCCGCACCTATGACCAGATTGACCCAGAAGGGTGTTCCGTTCACGTGGACCGAGGAGTGTGAGGAGAGCTTCCAAAAGCTCAAGATTGCTTTGACTACAGCCCCAGTATTGGTATTGTCGGATCTTATACTATGTATTGTGATGCGTCGCATATTGGTCTCGGCGCAGTGTTGATGCAAGACGGTAGAGTGATTGCCTATGCGTCCAGACAGTTAAAGGTACATGAGAAGAATTATCATGTCTACGACCTTGAGTTAGCAGTTATTGTTCATGCCTTGAAGATTTGGCGGCATTATTTGTACGGTGTCTATTGTGAGGTCTATACCGATCACCGGAGTCTACAACATCTGTTTAAACAGAAGGATCTTAATTTACGGCAGCAGAGGTAGTTGGAGTTGCTTAAGGATTATGATATCACCATTCTCTATCATCCTGAAAAGGCCAATGTGGTGGACGATGCCTTGAGTCGTAAGGCGGAGAGTTTGGGCAGCTTAGCATACTTACCGGTAGCAGAGAGGCCTTTAGCCTTGGATGTTCATGCCTTGGCCAACCAGTTTTTTAGATTGGATATTTCCAAACCGAGTCGAGTTTTGGCTTGTGTGGTTTCTCAGTCTTCTCTTTATGATTGTATCAGAGAACGTCAGTATGATGACCCCCATCTGCTTGTCCTTAAGGATACAGTTCAACACGATGATGCCAAAGAAGTCACTATTAGAGATGACAGTTTATTACGGATGCAGGGCAGGCTATGTGTGCCCAATGTAGATGGTTTGCGTGAGTTGATTCTCCAGGAGGCTCACGGTTCGCGGTACTCCATTCATCCGGGTGCTGCAAAGATGTATCAGGACTTGAGACAGCACTATTGGTGGAGGTGGATATACATAGTGGAATTTGTAGCTTGGTGCCTAAATTATCAACAGGTGAAGTATGAGGATCAGCGACCGGGTGGATTGCTTCAAAAGTTAGAGATTCCAGAATGGAATGGGAGCGGATCACTATGGATTTTGTTGTTGGACTCCTACGGAATCAGAGGAAGTTCAATGTAGTTTGGGTGATTGTGGATAGATTGACCAAGTTAGCTCATTTCATTCATGTGGTTACTAGTTACTCTTCAGAGCAGCTGGCCCAGGTTTACATTCGCGAGATTGTCAGGCTTCATGGCGTACCGGTATCTATCATCTCTGATCGAGGTACACAGTTTACATCACGGTTCTGGAGAGCCGTACAACATGAGTTAGGTACTCGGGTAGAGTTGAGTATAACATTTCACCCTCAGACAGACGGACAGTCCGAGCACACTATTCAGATATTGGAGGATATGCTTCATGCGTGTGTAATGGATTTTGGGGGTTCTTGGGATCATTTCTTACCACTTGGGGAGTTTGCTTACAACAATAGTTATTAGTCAAGAATTCAGATGGCACTGTATGAAACCTTATATGGGAGGCGGTGCCGATCTCCAGTGGTTTGGTTTGAGCCGGGCGAGGCTAAGCTATTGGGTACATAACTGGTTCATGATGCTTTGGAAAAGGTTAAATTGATATAGGATCGACTTCGTACAACCCAATATAGACAGAAGAGTTATGCGGATCGGAAGGTTCGTGATGCTGAATTCATGGTTGGTGAGCGGGTCTTGCTCCGGGTTTCGCCCATGAAGGGTGTTATGAGGTTCGGAAAGAAGGGCAAGTTGAGCCCTAGGTATATTGGTCCTTTTGAGATTCTTGAAAGGATTGGAGAGGTGGCTTACAGACTTGCACTACCACCTAGTCTCACTGTAGTTCATCTAGTGTTCCATGTTTCTATGCTCCGGAAGTATCACAATGATCCATCTCATGTGCTAGACTTCAGCTTAGTCCAGTTGGACAAGGATCTATCTTATATTGAGGAACCAATGGCCATTTTGGACAGACAGGTTAGAAAGTTGGGATCGAAGAGCATATCTTCAGTAAAAATATAGTGGAGGGATCATCCGGTAGAGGAGGCAAATTGGGAGACCGAGCATGATATGTGTAGCTGTAATCCTCATCTTTTCACCACTCCAGGTATAATTCTAAACTCGTTCGAGGACGAACGTTTGTTTAAGAGGGGAGGATGTAACGACCCAGCCAATCGTTTTGAGAGTTGTAGCCCTATTCCTCCATTTACTGCTCATTCTGTACTTTATAGCTATTATGTGACATGTCGGGGTAGTCAGTTCGGGTCCGAAGAGATTTCGGAACGAATTAAGATACTTAGTCTCCAAGAGAAAACTTAAGATGAAATGGTTGACTAGATGTTGACTTATGTGAAAACGACATCGGAATAAAATTTTGATGATTTCAATAGTCTGTAGTTAAATTAGGCTTGAAATGGCTAAAATAGAAATTTAAATTTGGAAGTTTAATTAGGGAGTTGACTTTTTGATATCGGGATCGGAATACAGTTCTGAAAATATTCATAGGTCTGTTATGTCATTTATGACTTATGTGCAAAATTTGAGGTCAATCGAACTTGATTTGATAGGTTTCGGCATCAAATGTAGAAGTTGGAATTTTTAAGTTTCATTAAGCTTGAATTGGATAATGATTAGTGGTTTTAGCGTTGTTTGATGTGATTTGATGTTTCGACTATGTTCGTATGATATTTTAGGACTTGTTGGTGTATTTGGTTGAGGTCCCGGGGGGCCTCGAGTGAGTTTCAGATGGTTAACGGATCACATTTGGACTTAGAACAATTGAAATTTGTTGCTGCCTACTGATGCAATCGCACATGCGAAATTTGGCTCGTAGGTGAGAGCTCGTAGAAGCGAGCCTGGCATCGCAGAAGCACTACCGCAGAAGCAATGCAATGGTCGCAAATCCGGCCTGGGCTAAGGGGACCTTGGAGCAGAAGCGAAGGTTGTCGCCGAAGCGGAAGATTTACCGCAAAAGCGGAACCGCAGATACAGTTAAATATTTTGTAGAAGTAGAACCTCTAGGCAGTGTACAAAAACAGAGGCTTCTTCCAACACGGTTTTGGGGCGATTTTCAGAGAAAATTCATGGGAAAGCTTGAGATAAGTCACTTGTGATCATTGTTAGTCAATAATATTGGATTATCATTGAGTATTTCGACTAGATTACATGTTTTTGAGGTGAACTTTGAGGATTTGGGCCTAGGGATTTCAAAATAAGATTTGATGATTTGAGGGCCGAGTTGATATCGAAATTTGGTAAATTTGGTATGGTTGGACTCGTGGTTGAATGGGCGTTCATATTTTATAACTTTTATCGGGTTCCGAGACGTGGGCTCCACGGGCGATGTTTGAGTTAAAATTCTGGTGTTTGTTGAAAAAGCTGTATTTTTATATGAAATTAATTCCTATAATTTATATTGACTGAATCGAATTAATTATGACTAGATTCGAGCCGATCTGAGTCTGAAAATCGAGGGAAATGCATACTACTTGACTGATTGAGCGTGGTTCGAGGTAAGTGGCTTGTCTAACCCTGTGTGGGGGAAATCCCCTTAGGATTTAATACTGTTGTAATATTTTGTGATATGTGAGCGCCGTGTACGCGAGGTGACGAGTACAGTTCTTGTTGGAAATATCGGTTCTTGTTGAGTAGTTTTCTTTTAAATTCTTTAACTGAGTTGCCTTAGCATATGTAGTGATAATGTTTAGCCTAGTATCTCATATATACGTGCCTTAACTCTTACGTACAATATGTGCAACATGCTTAGCTGAATTACCTACTTCCTTGATTTGATTTAAATCTTTAACTGTAAGATTTCTTGCTGAAAATTTATTGTTCCTCCGACTTCCTGCTGCATATTTACTTTTGGGACTACGAGGCGGTTCCTTAGAAGATCCCCATGTACTGCATATTTACTTTTGGGACTACGAGGCGATTCCTCGGGAGATCCCATGTACTGCATATTTACTTTTGGGACTACGAGGCGGTCCCTCACGAGATCCCCCTGTACTGCAGATTTACTTTTGAGACTACGAGGCGGTTCCTCGGGAGATCCTCATGTACTGTATATTTACTTTTGGGACTACGAGGCTGTTCCTCAGGAGATCCCCTTGTACTGCATATTTTCTTTTGGGACTACGAGGCGGTTCCTCGGGAGATCCCCCTGTACTGTATATTTACTTTTGGGACTACGAGGCAGTCCCTCGGGAGATCCCCATGTACTGCATATTTACTTTTGGGACTACGAGGCGGTTCCTCGGGAGATCTCCCTGTACTGTATATTTACTTTTGGGACTACGAGGTGGTTCCTCGGATGATCCCCATGTACTGCATATTTACTTTTGGAACTACGGGGCGGTCGCTCGGGAGATCCCGTGTGCTGCAGATTTACTTTTGGGACTACGAGGCGGTATCTCGAGAGCGCCCCTATTATTTACCTCTAATTGTTGTGTTGTTATTTTTCTGTAGATTTTGTTTATTTATGAGTCACTTCATTACACTATTATAAATTTCTGCCTTATTTATTATTATTTTCAGTAGGGCCTGATCTGACCTCGTCACTACTCTACCGAGGTTAGACTTGGCACTTACTAGGTACCGCTGTGGTGTACTCATACTACGCTTCTGTATATTTTTTTGTGCATATTCAAGTACTTCCTATCAGATCAAGTATTAGTGAACTAGCTGTATACAGAGACTTCAAGGTACATCTGCCAACATCCGAAGACCTCTGAGTCCCTCTCTATCATTATCATGTTGTCTTCCTGATTTCTCTTTAGACTCTAATGTATTGAGACACTCAAAATAAATTCTTAGAAATTTGTGACTTATTTGTACCGGGTTTTGGGAGTTAAAATTTTTGAATTGCAGTTTTATATTTATTTCATATGTTGAGAATTTAGCTTCAGTTTTATTTTATGTATTTCCGCAAAAATTATTAGGCTTACCTAGTCTTAGAGACTAGGTGCCATCACGACATCCTACGGAGGGTGAATTTGGGATCGTGACAAAAATAGATTTCAAGCTCGGTTACACGGGTATTTTTATATTCAATATTGGAAGGTATTCAAATTAACATAGCTAATTAATTTGTGTGTTAGCGTTATGAGATAATTAAAATCAATTAAAGCTTAGCAAAAAGGAACTTAGACTCCGAAGTATATCTATCTATATCTATATTTATTTGTCAACAATATGTTGATCAACTTTTACTCTTTCGTAATTGCATCGATGTTGGATAAATTTGTAATTATTATTAATCTTAATTTTTTTATTATTCTCTTTTATTTGTTTTAACTTTATTATGTGATGCAAATTTTGATTTTTATTATAACACACCACTTTGAGTCTTATAAATCTTCGTATCTAAATAAAAAAGGTACTTCAATATTTAGGACTAAGTTAACAATTTAGAATTTCAATTTAACTACCGTTCCTTCAAAACTGCGTATGAAGGAAACTGTCTAATTTTGTTGTGAGAAATATTTTTCAAAACTTTGTGCTTATCAAACATAAAAAATAAAAAAATGACACTTTGGACAATTTCCTCTCCTTTCGACAACAATCAAACGATAGAATAGTAGTCTGTCTAGGCTTATAAAATTACAATAAGATATTCAAAAACTTTTGTCACATAAGGTTCCTTCTTTTATTAAGCTCGATAAATATGATTAATAAATATTTTACAATTCAAATATATTTTAAATAATATTTATTTTTATTTTTAAAATTTAAAATTTAATTATTTTTTTAGAAACACGTGCAACGCACCTGAACTAATACTAATCTATACAAAAAGTAGAGAAGCTCCGTTAAAAGTGTGGTTAAAGAAAAAGATCATCAATGTTTGGATTTGGAGAGTAGCAACCCTTGGTTCGTACCCTTCAGCAGATTGAAATATTTGGCTTTGTAGTAGGACAAGCTCCTCTCCCGTAATGATCCCCTTTAGTTGCTCCGTCGTTAAGGGTGTATAAACCGAATCGAAAAATTGCACCAAACCGAAAAGTCAAATCAGATCAATTAAAAAATCCGACTAGGTTTGATTTGGTATTGAGTAAAAAAATCCGAACCAAACTGACATATAAATATATAATTATTTATATATAATTTTAAGACTTTATATAGAATTTTATTTTAAAATGTCTGAAAATATTTGAGATCCTCTCGTGGGATATAATATTTAATAGAAATATAAAGTGTATTCATTTTTATTTATTTTAAATAATAGATTGTATCACTTTCTTATTATGTGTTTTTGAAATTCGTCAATCATCTCTTTGTAATTTCATATTCATATGTCAAGATTTATTATATAATTTTCGAATTTGAAGTGGTATTTCGATAATCTAAAATTACATAGAGCATATCATTATTTAGGTATCATATTAACTTTTATGTTTAATTATTAAATTTGGTTAACCCTGAAAGCATACATCAACCAAAAATTATTGGTAGACGACTAAGAAAATAAACTATTATGTGTTACTAAAACAAATTCTCCCCCATAAGATTACTTTAATAGATCATATGTTTGTTAATTTTTTTTAATTTTTAGTAAACATATATTCACTTAACAAAATTTTATCAATAACTTTAATAATGCAAGATTGAAATAATATTTATGTAACAAAAAAACCCGAAAAATTCAAAATATTTGACAAAACCAAACCAGTCCAAACCGATATAATGGTTTGGTTTGATTTTGATAAAATACGAACCAACCCGGTCCATGTACACCCCTATCCATCATTAGTGTTGGAGCCAGTGCTGGGAGCAGGTTCGGTTGAATCCAGTAGTTTTAATCCGAATCTTATATTTATTTTAAAAATTCATTAAATATTTTTGCATTATTAATTTAGAATCCAAGGTAGGGGGTATGATCTATATTTTCATTAATGTGGTGCTTATGCTTTTCTGAGCCGAAGGTCTATTGAAAACAGGCTCTCTATCCTCACAAGGTACGGGTAAGGTCTGCGTACACACTACCCTCTCCAAACCCCACGGTGTAGAATAGTACTGGATATGTTATTGTTGTTGTAACTTAAAACGATTAAAATCTCGAACCCATAAGCTTGGGATCCTGGTTTTGCCTTTATCCATCATAGGCTTAAATAGTCGACAATTGTTCGCTAAATCAGCCTAGTGGTTAAGTTAATTAAAGTTGGGCATACGAATGATTTAGGTGAAAATAGCAGGGGCTAGTTAGTTTTCGGACTAGTAATTGAAATATAGCCAGCGTTTGCAAAGTCATTGAAAAATAGCCACTATTTTGTTGCAACACAGAAAGTTCTAGTATAATATATTGGAGATTGGTGCACCTGTATATGAACTTCCAGCATATTATGCTGGAGCTCCAGCATGCGGAAAGGTACAACATAATATACTGGAGATTGGAGCACATGTGTATCAACTTCCAGCATATTATGTTGGAACTCCAGTATACTATGCTGGAACTCCGGTATATTATGCTGGAAGTTCACGTGTAAAAAATTCGAACTCCAGTATATTATGCTGGAATATTTTTTGAATTTTGAACAGTATTTTCGTTCATATTTATCTTTACATGAAAAGTAGCTAATTTTCGATTGCTTTTAAAATTGTGACTATTTTTCAATTAACACTTGTAAATTTAGTTATTGTTTAATTTCACCATGATTTAGTAGACAATAGTCGCCCATTTAAACCTGTAATGGAGGAAAGGGCATCGTTTCGGGAGAGGAGCCCCATCCGTGAAGTAATGGGGATTTCGGCAGGAATATGGCTAGTGGTATCGACCTCAAAAGTAGAGGAAAATCACTCACTCTTTTTTGTCAGAACGGTATTCTAGTCAATATTCCGCGTCTAAGGGGAATTACCAACTTTTTTTATTATTATTATGACATGATAATTGAATCAATTTATATGCATCTTGGTTATTTGGTCAAACACATGATTTCTCATCATTGGGTAATTCCGTCACTAAAGCTTGAATAAATAGAAAAATTATCAAAGTAATTTTTTTTATTTCAGTTGGAATTTGAATCTTAATATTTAACATTTGTACTCCTACTTGTTGATCAATAAGCCACATCTTTGGATGACTTTTCAGTTGTGTAGTAATTCCCATTATAAACAGAGATTTGAAGAATAATTTCACAGTGATAAGTGATGTCATAGAAATATTTTCTAGCATGAGGTGGAAATGTAATAATTTTTTTATTGTCTTTATAATATTCATATTGATTTTTATCATATTTATTTTATCCATAGGTTATTAAAATTCATAAAGCAAGACAAAATGTAATAAATTCAAATTATTACGAAGTAGTAAATTTATTCGCGCATCGCGCAGTTAAATTAACGGTATATTCATGTTATAAATAACTGAATTAAAACAATATTATAACCTAGGCTTTGATACCAACTTGTCACGACCCAAAACCTAACCCGTCGTGATGGCGCCTATCGTGATACTAGCCAAGCCGACTGTAATGACCCAACCGGTCATTTTTATTTTTAGAACCCCATTCTCCTAAATAAAACTCCCCGTATATGCTTTTATTCATGTATGACTTGCGGGGATAGTTGGCTCGAAATTTGAAAGTGATCGGGTTGAAATCGGAACACGTGGTTCCTTGGTTTGGCTTTAAAATGTCAAGTTTGACTTCGTTCAACATTTTGAGAAAGCGACATCGGAATCAGGATTTGACGGTTCCAATAGATTCGTATGATGATTTCGAACTTGGGCGTATGTTCGAATAAGGTTTTGGATAACTCAGGAGAGTTTTGGCGCTTAATAGTAAAAATTAGCTATTTAAAGGCTTAAGGTTCTTGAAATTTGGTTTGGGGTAGGTTTTGGAGAAATTGAGGTCCGTTCAAAATTCCGAGCTTGAGAATAGCTCCGTATGGTAATTTAAGACTTGCACGCAAAATTTGGTGTCATTCCGAGTAGTATAAGTATATTTCGGCACGTTCGGAGTGAGTTTGAAGAATTTAAAAATTCTAAGTTGAATCAATTTGGTTTGAGGTATGATTCTTAGTTTGATGTTGTTTTACACGTTCCGAGAGTTCGAGCGAGTCCGTTTTATAATTTCAAACTTGTCGGTATGTTCGAGCGGGGCCCCGGGGGCCTCAGGTGTTAGCCGGATGAGGCTCGGATTAATTATGGACCTTGGAGCCACAGTTGAAGCTTTCAGCTTCTGCTGTAACCGCACATGCGCTTGGCCAGCCGCAGGTGCAAAGCTCGCAGATGTGATGACCCAAAAGGTCATCTTTAAATTTAATAATTAATTCTGTGTTTTAAGATCTCGAGAAGTACTATTTATCATTCCTCAACTTGCGTGCGCTGTCCGTATAATTGTTCGGAGAGCTTTTATGTGAAAAATGGATAAAAATATAAAATAAAGCTTTAAAACTCAATTAAGTTGACTTTGGTCAATATGTTTAGCAAACAGACTCAGATCAGTATTTTGACAGTTCCGGTAGGTCCGTATCGTGATTTGTGACTTGGGCGTATGCCTGAAATTTGATTTGGAGGTCCCTAGCTCAAGTTATGACCATTTAACGAAAACTAGTAATTTAAAGGCTAAAGATTTTCAAGTTTGACCACGGAGTTGACTTTTTGATATCGGGGCTAGAATCCGATTCTGAAAATTAGAATAGCTCCGTTATGTTATTTATGACTTGTGTGCTGAATTTGAAGTCATTTTGGATTCGTTTAATACGTTCCGGCACGAGTTTTATAAATTAAAAAGTTTGAAACTCAAAAATTTGAATCGAGGTGTAAATTGTAATTTCAGCGTTGTTTAACGTGATATGAGACCCTGAGTAAGTCCATATTATATTATGGGACTTATTGATATATTCGGACGGGGTCCCAAGTACCCCGAGTGTGATTCGAATCGAAATCGGAACAAGAATTGGACTTACGCAAAATCTGAAAGTTTGTTGCTTCTGGTGCCTTCGCTTCTGCGAAGTATTGGTAACAGAAGCGACGCAGCAGTGAGCCATGCCTCGCAGAAGCGGATGGGCTGTCGCAGAAGCGTGACCGCAAATGCGGCCCACGCGTCGCAGAAGCGGGAAAGGGGGAAGGGCAGCCTTGCGCAGAAGCGAGTCCGCAGAAGCAAAAAAGTTGGGCAGAATACATAAAATCGGGTTTTAGATATTTTTACTCATTTTTTAGTTTTAATTCTCGGATTTTGGCGATTCCAAAGGGATTTTCACGACTTTGAATTGGGTAAGTGTTCTATAACCAAAAGTGATTATATTTTATAAATCCATATCTATACTCATCATTTATTTCAGATTTAGATGGAAGAAATTGGAATTTTTGTAAAGCTTTCCAAAAACGAAAAATTTAGATTTGAAGGTTCATTTGACATCGGAATTTGGTAATTTTTGTATGATTGGATTCGTCTCGAAACAGGTGTTCGTATTTCGTAAGTTTTTTCGAGATTCGAAACGTGGGCCCCACTGATGATGTTTTAGATGAATTTCGGATTTTAATCCGGAAAATTAGTAAATTCATATGGAATTAATTCCTACGATTTGTATTGAGTATAGTGAATTGTTTATTACTAGATTTGAAGATTTCAGACACGAATTCGCGAAGCAAAGGTTTATTGGATTCTTGAATTTTGATGCAAGCGAGGTAAGTGTCGTGGTTAACCTTGACTTGAGGGAGTAGGACTTATTTGTCTATTTGCTACATGATTGAATGTGCGGGTACAACGTATATGTGAGGTGACGAGTACCTATGCGTTGTGGTTGAGTCAAAGCATGCGGGTGGAATTTGTTTATTGTGAATAATTATCTATTTATTAAGATATTTCTGCTTAAGTTTATTATTGATTATCTGATCACTATTCGTGAAGTTATTGTTCATTTAATTATTATTGAATATTTTGGAAGGTGAGGTCAGTATTCTGGTATTGAATTGATTGATAAGTGTATATCCCCGCATTTAAATACTCTTTCGAATTTATATAATTATTTTCATGGTAAGGAAGAGTGCAAAAGCACGAAGGGTGATGTCGTACCATTTTAATTATTCATAATATCATTGTCATGGTAAGGAAGAGTGTAAAAGCACGAAGGGGGTTGCCGTGCCATTTGTGAGTGTAAAAGTACGAAGGGTGTTGTCGTGCCATTTGTGAGTGTAAAAGCACGAAGGGTGATGCCGTGTCAAATGAGAGTAAAAGCACGAAGGGTGGTGCCGTGCCATTTTCATATTATCATTTTCTCATTTTATTGTTGATGAATTAATTGACTGCTAAGTGATACATCCCCTACTGAAATTATTATATCATTCCCCTTCGCATGTTTCCTCCCAATTTATAAATTGTTATTTATTGTATTATTGTTACTTTGTATTTGTATATACTTGTACAAGTTGTTTACGTAACTGTCTTGTCATAGCCTCGTCACTACTTCGTCGAGGTTAGGCTTGGTACTTATCAGTACATGTGGTCGGTTATACTGATACTACACTCTGCACTTCTTGTGCAGATTTTGGAGTTGGTCCCAATAGCGTACCATAGACGTGCTCGGACTCAGCTACTCAGAAGAGACTTGAGGTATAACTGCACAACGTTCGTAGTTCTGAAGTCCCCTTCTATATTATTTCAGCTGTGTATTATATTTCAAACAACTTGAATTTTATTCAGACCTTTATTTGTATTATTCTAGAAGCTCGTGCATTTGTGACTCCAGTTCTGGGATGGTATTTAGATATCGCGATTATTATGGATTATTCACTTTATTTCAGACTTTATTTCCGCATTTATTTTCTTGTTATTAATTAATTTAAAAACTAAATTTAAAATGGCTATTTATATTCTAACGTTGGCTTGCTTAACAAGTAAAATGGTAGGCGCTATCACGGTCCCGAAGGTGGAAAATTTGGGTCGTGACAGCAGGTGCGTGAAGGGCACTGCAGAAGCGGAAAGTGCGCAGAAGAGCATCCCAAATGCGATGTTCAAGCCGCAGAAGCGGACGAGGCTGGCTTAGGGGGAAACCGCATCTGTGATGCATTTTTCGTAGATGCGGAGCTGCAGGTGCGAAAGGTCTATTTGGCAGAAGGAAGAACGGGAAAAACAATCATTTTGCCCATTTTTCTTCCATGTTTGGGCGATTTCAGAGCTTTTTGAGAGGACTAGACTACATCTTCCTGTCTTTGGGGGTGAGAGACATGAAGATCCCCGGGATTTCATTGATCGGTGCAGGGGCAGACTGCACAACATGAGGATATTGGAGTCTCATGAGGCAGACTTTACTACTTTTCAGCTGGAGGCCAGAGCCCGTAGATGGTGGAAGTCTTATATTCTTGGCAGACCAGCAGATTCTCCTCCTATGACTTAGGACAGATTTACACGTATTTTTCTGGACAGGTATATTCCAACCTCTCAGAGGGAAGAGTTGCGGTTTCAGTTTGAGCAGCTCCAACAGGGTCAGATGTCAGTGACCGATTATGAGGCGAGGTTCTCTGAGTTATCTCGGATAGAGTGCAGAAGTTTGTTGCGGGTTTGCATACTGGCATTCAGGCCACTATGGCCCGAGAGGTTGAGATGGGTACTTCTTATGAGTTGGTCGTGGAGATAGCCCGGAGGATTGAGGGTGTACGTTAGCATAGCAGAGAGCAGATTATGAGAGATAAGAGGTTTAGATATTCTGGAGAGTTCAGAGGTGCTCCGTCTGGGGGCAGAGGTCAATTTGTGAGAGGGCAGTCCAGTAGGCCCCCATATCTAGCACCACCGCCTCCTCGGGTGCTCCAGTGCGACCTTATTTCAGTGCTATGGTAGAGAGTTCTTATCGCCCACCAGCTATTCAGGGTTCTTCTAGTGGGTATTCAGGTTCCCAGGGTCAGACTTCTAGTCAGCAGCCCATCGCACCGAGAATTTGTTACGAGTGCGGGGATCCTAGTCACATGCGGAGATTCTGCCCCAGGCTTCGGGGTATACCAGTGCAGCAGGGTCAACAGCCCATGATTACCGCACCAGTTGCTCCACCAGCCGTCCGACCACCAAGAGGTGGAGGACAGGTGGGTAGGGGCCGTCCTAGAGGTCAAGGTCAGCTAGGTGGAGGCCAGCCAGTTGGCGCTCTAGCTCGGTTCTATGCTTTTCTGGCCAGACCAGATGTAGAGTCCTCAGATGCAGTGATTACTGGTATTATTTCTATTTGTGGCAAAGATGCCTTCATATTATTTGATCTAGGATCTATATATTCCTATGTGTCATCTCTCTTTGCTCATTTCCTGGGTGTTTCTCGTGAATCCTTGAGTACTCTTGTTTATGTGTCCACTCCTGTGGGTGATTCTGTTGTTGTGGATCAGATCTACCGACCGTGCATTATTACATTATGTGGTTATAAAACTAGAGCAGATCTTCTACTTCTTGAGATGACCGACTTTGAAATCATCCTGGGCATGGACTGGTTATCTGCATATCATGCCATCCTAGATTTCCATGCCAAGACGGTTACCTTGGCTATTCCAGCATTGCCTAGGCTTGAGTGGAAGGGTTCGTCTATTAGTGCATCTAATCGGGTTATTTCTTTTATGAAGTCTCAACACATGGTTCAGAAGAGTTGTTTAGCTTATCTAGCCTATGTTCGGGATACTACTGCAGAGACTCTGACTACTAATTTAGTACTTGTAGTTCGGTAGTTCTCCGATGTATTTCCTTTAGATCTTCCAGGCATGCCACCAGATCGTGATATTGATTTTTGTATTGACTTGGCTCCAGATACCCAGCCTATATCTATCCCACTGTATCGCATGGCTCCGAAAGAATTGAAAGAACAACTTTAGGAGTTACTAGCCAAAGGGTTCGTCAGACCGAGTGTATCGCCTTGGGGTGCACCAGTATTATTTGTGAAGAAAAAGGATGGAACGATGCGAATATGTATTGATTATCGCCAATTGAACAAAGTCACTATTAAGAACAAGTACCTGTTGACACGTATTGATGATCTATTTGACCAGTTGCAGGGTGCTAGAGTGTTTTCTAAGATCGACTTGAGGTCGGAGTACCATCAGTTGAAGATTCGGGATTCTGATGTTTTGAAGACTGCTTTCCGGACTAGATATGGTCGTTATGAGTTTCTGGTGATGTCTTTCGGATTATCTAACGCCCTGACAACGTTTATGGATTTGATGAACAGGGTATTCAGGCCATATATTAATTCTTTTGTCATTGTCTTCATTGATGATATTTTGATTTACTCGCGTAGTAAGAAAGAGCACGAACAATATATGAGAGTGGTGCTTCAGACACTGCGGGAGTAGAAGCTATATACTAATTTTTCCAAATGTGAGTTTTGGCTAGATTATGTAGCATTTTTGGGGCATATTATATCGAGTGAGGGCATTAAGGTTGATCCCAAAAAGATTGAGGCAGTTCAGAATTGGCATCATCCCACTTCAACGACAAAGATCAGGAGTTTCCTAGGTTTAGCAGGTTATTATCGTCGGTTCGTGGAGGGCTTTTCATCTATTGCAGCACCTTTGACCAAATTAACCCAGAAGGGTGCTCCGTTCCGATGGTCTGATGATTGCGAGGTGAGCTTTCAAAAGCTCAAGACAACATTAACTACAATACCAGTGTTGGTGTTACCTTCCAGTTCAGGGATGTATACAGTGTATTGTGATACTTCACGCGTTGGTTTGGGTTGTGTATTAATACAGGGGGCGAGTTATTGCATATGCTTCACGTCAGCTGAAACCCCATGAGAAGAATTACCCGGTACATGATTTGGAGTTAGCTGCAATTGTTCATGCTCTTAAGATTTGGAGTCATTATCTTTATGGGGTGTCTTGTGAAGTTTATACTGATCATCGTAGTTTGCAGTATTTGTTCAAGCAGAGGGACCTACATTTCAGACAACGCAGATGGCTTGAGTTACTAAAATATTATGATATTACTATCCTGTATCATCCGGGCAAGCAAATGTAGTTGCAAATGCCTTGAGTAGAAAGACGGAGAGTATGGGTAGTTTGGCTTTCATTTCAGCAGAGGAAAGGCCATTAGCTTTGGATATTCAGTCCTTGGCTAACAGATTTGTGAGGCTGGATATTTCAGAGCCCAGCCGAGTTCTTGCGTGTGTTGTGGCCCAGTCTTCACTCTTTGAGCAGATCAAGGCTCGCCAGTTTGATGATCCACACTTAATGGTTCTTCGAGAAACAGTACTACGGGGTGGTGCCAAGGAAGTTACTATTGGCGCGGATGGTGTTCTGCGACTCGAGGATTATCTATGTGTTCCTAACATGGATGGACTGAGGAAAAAGATTCTAGAAGAGGCACACAGTTCTCGGTATTCTATTTATCCAGGTGCTACGAATATGTATCGTGACTTAAGGCAGCATTATTGGTAGCGGCGAATGAAAAAAGACATAGTTGAGTATGTAGCTAGGTATCTAAATTGCAATCAAGTTAAATATGAGCACCAGAGGCCAGGTGGCCTACTTCAGCAGATGACTATACGGTAGTGGAAATGGGAACGCATTACTATGGACTTTGTAGTTGGGTTGTCGCGGACCTTGCGGAAGTTTGATGCTGTTTGGGTCATTGTCGACAGGTTGACCAAGTCGACACACTTTATTCCAGTTGTGACTACTTATACTTCAGAGAGGTTGGCCCAGATTTATATTGCAGAGATAGTTTGGTTGCACGGTGTGACAATTTCTATCATATCAGATAGAGGCCCTCAGTTTACTTCACATTTCTGGAGAGCAGTACAGAGTGAATTGGGGACCCGTGTAGAGCTCAGCACAACCTTTCATCCGCAGATCGACGGGCAGTCGGAGCGGACAGTTTCAATTTTGGAGAATGTGCTCAGGGCATGTGTGATTGACTTTGGAGGTCAGTGGGACCGTTTCTTGCCTTTGGCCGAGTTCGCTTATAATAACAGTTACCAATCCAGCATCGAGATGGCTCCATTTGAGGCTTTATATGGTCGGCGATGTCGTTCGCCCATCGGATGGTTTAATCTCGGTGAGTCTAAGTTATATGGTACTAATTTGGTGAAGTATGCCTTGAAAAAGGTAAAGTTGATTCAGGAGCGACTTCGTACAGCACAATCCAGACAGAAGAGTTATGCGGATCAGAAAGCACGTGACTTATATTTTATGGTGGGTGAAAAAGTTCTCTTGAAAGTTTTTTCGATGAAGGGAATCATGAGATTTGGGAAAAAGGGGAAGTTGAGCCCAAGGCGTATAGGATCATTTGAGGTGTTGAGACGAGTTGGGGAGGTTGCTTACGAGCTTGCTTTGCCTCCCAGTCTATCAGGAGTTCATTCGATTTTCCATGTATCTATGCTCCGGAAGTATCATGCTGACCTATCACATGAGTTAGACTTTAGCACAGTTCAACTAGATAATAGTTTGGGTTATGAAGAAGAACCAGTTGCCATTGTTGATAAACAAGTTCGCCAATTGAGGTCCAAGAGGATTTTTGCAGTAAAGATCTAGTGGAGGGTCCAACCAGTCGAAGAAGTGACTTGGGAGGCCGAGGAAAACATGCAGAGCATATATCCACACTTATTCAGCACTCCAGATAAAATTCTAAACCCGTTCGAGGACGAACATTTGTTTAAGAGGTGGAGAATGTAATGACACAACCGAATTTTTTTACTTTTAGAACCCCTATTCCCCTAAATAAAACTCCCCGTATGTGCTTTTATTAATTTATGACTTGTGGGAATGGTTGGCTCGGAATTTGGAAGTGATCGGGTTGAAATCGGAACACTTGGTTCCTTGGTTTGGCTTTAAAAGGCCAAGTTTGACTTCGGTCAATATTTTGAGAAAACGACCCCGGAATCGGGATTTGACGGTTCCAATAGGTTCGTATGATGATTTTGGACTTGGGCGTATATTCGAATCGGGTTTTTGGATAACCCAGGAGCGTTTTGGCGCTTAATAGTGAAAACTAGCTATTTAAAGGCTTAAGGTTCTTTGAAATTTGGTTTGGGGTCGGTTTTGGAGAAATTGAGGTTCGTTCGGAATTCCGAGCCTGAGAATAGCTCCGTATGGTGATTTAAGACTTGCACGCAAAATTTGGTGTCATTCCGAGTAGTATAAGTATATTTCGGCACGTTTAGAGTGAGTTTGAAGAATTTGAAAATTCTAAGTTGAATCAATTTGGTTTGAGGTATGATTCTTAGTTTTGATGTTTTTTTACACGTTCCGAGAGTTTGAGCGAGTCCGTTTTATGATTTCAAACTTGTTGGTATGTTCGGGCGGGGCCCCGGAGGCCTCGGGTGTTAACCGGACATGGCTCAGATTAATTTTGGACCTTGGAGCCACACCTGAAGCTTTCAGCTTCTGCTGTAACCACACCTGCGCTTGGCCAGCCGTATGTGCGAAGCTCGCAGGTGCGTGAAGGGCACCGCAGAAGCGGAAAGTGCGCAGATGTGCAGGTACGACCGCAGAAGCGCATCGCAGATGCGATGTACAAGCCGCAGAAGCGAACGGGGCCGGCTTAGGGGGAAACCGCATCTGCGACGCATTATTCATAGATGCAGAGCCGTATAAGCGGCTTAAGTGCCGCATGAGCGAAAGGTCTATTTGGCAGAAGGCTTTAAGAACGGGAAAAACAGTCATTTTGCCCATTTTTCTTCCATGTTTAGGCGATTTCAGAGCTTTTGAGAGAGGATTTCAACTAGCAACTTGAAGGTAAGTTAATCCAACATATTTTGAGTTAAATACATAGAGTATGGGTAGATTATAACCTGTAAATCATGAAAATCAAGGGTTAGAGGAAAAACCTAGATTTGTATAAAAAATGAGATGTTAACCACAAAAATGGTTATGAAATTTGATAGAAATTATATATTTGAGTTCTTGAGATTATGGGTAACGGTTTTCTCCAAACATTTCCGGAATCCGGGCACGTGGGCCCGGGGTGAAATTTAGGAATTTACCATTTTGGATAGGGTAATTTATTTAATAGATAAATTTTGAATTATTGAACATGTATTAATTATTTTATATAATTTTTGAATAGTTTTGGACTTTTCGGCATCAAATTGAGGTTTTACGCGACATTTTAAATCGGAAAGTGGACTTTGAGACAAGGTAAGTCTCTTGTCTAATCTTGTGAGGGGGAATTTACCCTATAGGTGATTAAATTTATAATTTGTTGCTAATTGTGGGGGCTACGTACGCACGAGGTGATGAGAGTCCGTACGTAGCTACAATCTATGCTAAAGTCCAGGTAGTTTAGGACTCAAGTCATGAATTATGTATGTAAATTGCATCCTTTACTTAATTAAATTATTTGAACTATATTGTGAGTTGTTAGGGAAAGATAGTAAAGAAGGAAATCTCATATACTTAATTTTCTGTATAAATTAATTAATTGTTAAAAGAAATTGTGTATCCTCTCGAATTAATCTTACAATAAATATACTCTCATTCCGGAGGTACATAAGAAAATGTCCTCCTTTCTTGTGGAGCGGGTCGAACGCTACGATAGTATAGATGCATCTATGGATTGCGCCGCACATCCCTCAGCAGTATACACGACACTCTAGATCGGGTCGTACGACCTCGGCAGGAATCGTGCCTAATAATAATAATTACATGATACCTTGATATTTTAATTGCAGCTTGTGAAGTTAATTAATAAATTAAAAAATTATTGCATTTGAAGGAATTTAATTATTTCTGCTGGTTAAAGAAAGTTATTGTTAATTCTATAAATCATGTTAATTTAAATATTTCTATTTTTATTTTATTTATTATTATTGACCCTTAGTGAGTGTTAAGTCGACCTCTCGTCACTACCTCTTCGAGATTAGACTTGATACTTATTGGGTATACGTTGTTTACATACTCATGCTACAGTTGATGCACTTTTTGTGCAGGATCTGAGACAGGTGCTATAGTTGGATCTATCGACGCGCACCCACGTTATCCAAAGGCTTAGTGGTGAGCTGCATTTATGAGTCGTTCTGCAGCAGCTAGTGCCTCTTCTTGAAATTTTATTTTGTCTATTTTATTTCAGACAATGTTTAGAAATTTTGTATAATCTACTATATGCTCATACACTTATGACACCAGGTCTTGGCACACACATTAGTAGAATGTTTGGATTCAATTATTTTTCTTGGTTAATTTAATTTACCAAATCTTTTCATATTGTCTTAATTCTTGCAAGTAAGAAGAGTTTAATTACTCGGTTAATTTTAAAGAATTGAATATGGGTTTAAATTACTAATTGGCTTGCCTAGCCATTGTGTTGGGCGCCATCACGACCTATAGGTGATATTGGGTCGTGACACCGACCTTTCCAAAACACTTTCAAAATTTAACAGAAATGAATTAAGACATTAAAATAACCGGAGTTTTTCATAAAAACGGGGGTACAACCCAAAGAAATAAATGAAGAAAAATAGCCCGACATCGGGGTGTCAATGAGTCATGAGCATCTAGATATCCAGTCTAACACAAATAGTGTCTAAGTATCAATACTGAAAAGAAAGAAAAAATAGAAGGAGAGACAAGGTCTGCGGACACCAACAACTACCTCGTAGTCTCCGATACTCAATCGCGCACGAACTCAATGACCTCCGTGATCAAACACACCTGGATCTGCACATGAAGTGCAGGGTGTAGCATGAGTACAACCAACTCAGCAAGTAACAGAAATAAATAAGGAACTGAGAAGGTAGTGACGAGCTATACAAATACAGTTCATTTTCAATAATTCCAGCAAAGATTAGACATGCTTTCAAATCCGACAGTTCAATCAAATCAGTTTTATACAGTTAAAGTGCAGGTAAATTCGGATATAGAATCTTTCAGAAATTTCACAACAATGACAGATAGAAACTAAGTACATCAACAAATGAAAAAACAAGTACAACCTCTCAGGGAAACAGTCACTCAACTCGTCACAATAGCTCAATCACTCGGCTCTCATTCCTCAGTACTCACACTCAATAGGTACATGCGCTCACTGGGGGTGTGCAGACTCCGGAGGGGCTCCTTCAGCCCAAGTGCTATATCGCTGCGGCGTGCCGCCCGATCCCATATAAATAGCCTGATCCATATGTATATATAGCCCTGAGGCTGGTTGCGGCGTGCAACCCGATCCATATACAGCCTTAAGGCTTGTTGCAGTATGTAACCCGATCCATATACATACATATAGCTCACAGCTCGGCACTCTGGTCCTAACTCAGTCACTAACCTCTCTAGTCTCTCGAGCTCTCAGAAATCATAAAGATCAGCCCAAACAAAAATATCATAGTGTATCAACAAGAATCAAGAAGAGACTGAGATATGATACGCAAGTAAAATCATGACTAAGTACAAAACAACAATTAGCAAATAATTCAACAAGTACGCGACCTCTGCGGGTCCCAACAGTACCATCACATAGCTTAAGCATGATTTCTAACATGATTTGCAGTCAAATTTCTATAACACAGAGAGAACAGGTAATTAACAATAGGCTATTCGACTTTACAGTTTCACGGGACGGACCAAGTCACAATCCCTCACGGTAAAAGCCTACACACCCGTCACCTAGCATGTGCGTCACCTCCAAAATAGTCACATCATACCAAAATCTAGGGTTTCATACCCTCAGGACCAGATTTAAAACTGTTACTTACCTCAAACCGCGAAAAATCCTACTCCGCAATGCCCTTGCCCCTCGAATCAATCTCCAAACGCCCCGAATCTAGCCACAAGCAGTACGATATAATTAATATAAGCTAAAAGAATCAATTCCATAAGAAAAATACGAAATTATAAGCCAAAATCCGAAATAGGCTCAAATTGGTCCCCGGGTCCACGTCTAGAGACCCGACAAAAGTCACAAAACTCGAAAGCCCATTCACTCATGAGTCCAACCATACCAAATTTATCAAAATCCGACATCATTTGCCCCTCCAAAACCCCAAAATTCACTCTCCAATTCCCAAGCCTTAATCTCCCAAATCTCACCTTAAAAACTCACCAACTAGGTGTAGAATCAATGGGTAAACATCATTATTGAAGATAAATAGGCACAAGGAACTTACCTCAGCAAACACTTAAAAATCCTCCTCAAAATCCTCCAAAATCCGAGTTCCAAAATGTGAAAATGGTGAAGAATCTCGAAATCTTCTATTTATAGGTTCTGCCTAACAAAACCACACCTGCAGACCTCCTGCCGCATCTACGATGCTGCACCTGTAGAAATTTCATCGCATGTGTGGATCCTACTTAAGCTCCTAGATTCGGCAGCGGTCACATATTTACACATGTGGGTGCGCACATGCGGGCCATGCCCGCTTTTGCGATCTTTCCCACTCAGGCCTTTTCTGCATCTGCGCCTACCCTTCCGCATCTGCGGTTTCGCAGATGCGCTCCTAACCTCGCACCTGCGCTTCCAGTCCCACCCAGCCTTGCCCACATCTGCGTCCTCCTCTTCGCTTCTGCAGGGCCGCACTTGCGGGCTCCCACCGCAGAACACCAGAAGAAACTAGCAATGCCTAAATCCATATTTCCTTCTGATGGGCATCCGAAACACCCCTGAGGCCCCCGGTACCTCAACCAAACATACCAACAAGTCATATAACCCCATGCGAACTTAGTCAAACCTTCGAATCACTCAAAACAACAACCAAATACTAATTACACCCGGATTCAAGCCTAAAGAACTTCTAAACTTTCAAATTCCACAAACGACGCCGAAACCTACCAAACCACATCCGATTGACCTCAAATTTTGCACACAAGTCATATTCAATATTACGGACCTACTCCAACTTCCGGATTCAAAATCCGACCCCGACATCAAAATGTCAACCCCCCGGTCAAACTTCTCAAAAATTCGACTTCCGCCATTTCAAGCCTAAATTAGCTACAGACCTCAAATTTACAGCCCGGGCATGCTCCTAAGTCCAAAATCACTCAACCGAGCTAACGAAACCGACGGAACTCTATTCTGGAGTTGTCTTCACACACTTCCGACTACGGTCAAAATCCTGAGACTTAATCTTCCGTTTTAGGGACTAAGTGTCCCAAAACACTCCGAAACTAAAAACAAGACCTCCCGGCAAGTCAGTTAAGCAGAAATAGATACGGGAAAATAGTAAATAGGGGATCGGGGCTAATACACTCAAAACGATCGGGTGGGTCGTTACATCTAATAAATAGTTAAGTCAAAAATTATTCTTGGTCTATTTCTTTGTGTCACGACCCAAAATCCTACCACAAGCGTCGTGATGGCACTTAGTCTTTAAGACTAGGTAAGCCGATTACA
Source organism: Nicotiana otophora (assembly GCA_000715115.1). Taxonomy (NCBI): domain Eukaryota; kingdom Viridiplantae; phylum Streptophyta; class Magnoliopsida; order Solanales; family Solanaceae; genus Nicotiana; species Nicotiana otophora. The sequence continues at coordinate 54,305 of AWOL01S0014541.1, forward strand.
ATTACAATTCAAGCCATTTTTTAATCGAAACCAACAGCGGAAATAATTATAACACCTTCCCAAGACTGGTAATACTGAGTCATGAACTCTAACTAAATAAATGCAATGAATCTCAAAGATCGAATATACAATACTGTTCGAATAAGGGTTGACAGTAAAATAAAATGGAAAGACTCCAAGGGATTGCGACGACCAGACAACTCTACCTTGAATCCTTGCGATCAACACAATAACTCTGCCTGAGTCTGATATCTCCAATACCTGGCTCTGCACAAAAATGTGCAGAAGTGTAGTAAGAGTACACCACAGTCGGTACCCAGTAAGTATAAACACTAACCTCGATGGAGTAGTGATGAGGTACAGTCAAGACACTCACTAGTCAAATAATCTGTGCAATATAGCAGTATACAATAGTACTGAAAAATAACTAGCAATGATAACAACAAAATCAACCAGTGATATGACAGCAAGGCAACAAGAATATCATAATTATTGCTCAGACGAATAAGGAACACAAGTACAATCAATTAAACATATCCTTCAAATATAAATCTTTCACATATAATTCTTTCGAACAAATACCTTTCGAATATAATTTTTTGAAATAATATTTTGAATATAATTCTTTCAAATAAAAGTCACCTTGTGACACCTAATTTCAAAATCATAAACATACGGGTCTCAGTCCACTTCCATATTTTCACGGTACCTCGTGCCCAAATTTCTATCACAACTGCATGGACAACTCACGTGCCAATAATATCAATGTATATAAGATCCACATGATCAATTTATTTCCATTAAAGTGAGTTTATAATAAATCAAGTAAGAAATCAACAAAGAAATGAATTTATTTTAGAAATCATTTGGGTGAAGAAAATAACATTGCACTTAAATTAAAGCATCAGATAAACTACTGACTTGGATGTAAAACTATTTAATTGAAAACATAATAATATATTTTTTATTTAAATCAACTCAATCATCGAAAATCAGTAAGAAAAACCAGATATATACTTCTTCATAGTCTCGTGCTAAAAAGCTAAAGACAACACAATACAGCTAGGAGCACAAAATATATAATAATAAAGTCAACTAGTACATCGTAGAAGAAGACAAGAACTTACATATTAAATGAAACAAAATCACCAAGACAAGAACATAAATAAAGAAATACCAACAAGGTACTCCCGAGGTACCGCCTCGTAGTCCCAAATCATAAATAAATTCACAATATCTCATTTTCTTATATCACCGCGGGAGCCTTCACATTTAATTTTAAAGAAATTATTTTTTCCGAAATAGCATCCCGCGTTTTAGCCACCCTTATCACACCGCATGAGTTCTAGTAGTTCCCCTACTAGCCATGCGTATCAAGCCACATTTATCTCACCGCATGCATTTCAACACCCAGACCTTATACCACCATATGCGTATTAATATCACAATATTTTACAAATCGCACCTCAAGTGCCCAAATATCACAACATAATACAACTTGCACCTCAAGTGCTCACATATCACAATATATCACAAATTGCACATCAAGTGCTTAAATATTATAACATATCACAAATTTCACATCAAGTGCTCAAATATTACAACATATTACAAATTGCACATCAAGTGCTCAAATATTACAACATATCACAAATTGCACATCAAATGCTCAAATATTATAACTTTTCACAGAAATCAACAATACATTATTTTTCCATAATAAGGAGCCCACGACTCGATCATAATGTATACAACATCTTAACAAAATATTCGGGAGTGAATAACTCAACCGAATAATATTTCACAATTTGGAACTTTGCCTCAATATGATTCACGGCCTTTATAATTCAATTCCAAATTTTCAACAACGTGAACTGAAAAGTAATTCATCAAGGAACAACACCTCTTTTAAATCACAACTTTAAGAAATAAATAGATTTATTCATCTTATTAACTAAATTTTTCCACGACCCAATTTTCCCTCTATGTGACATCGTGACGGTACCTAGTCTCTACAACTAGGTAAGCCTAATATTTTTGCGGAATAATGAAATAAAAATATAAATTTAACCAACTACTCAAATCCACAAATCAAACTTCTAAATCCCTAGCCTCCAACTTTCAATTTCCACCTTAAATACACACTAACTAGGTGGGAAAATACATGGCAAAGAAAGATTATTGATAAAAAATAAGCACAATGGACTTACCTCAAGAAATCTCTCGAAAATGCTCTCAAACATCGCCCTAAACCGAGTTGCAAAGTCCAAAAATGACAAAAATCTCGAAGCCCTTCGGTTTTAACCACTGCACAGGTTTTTCCGCACATGCGGAGCCTGGGTTCGCACCTGCGGGTGCGCTTGTGCGGCAAAATGGGCGCATCTGTGCAAATCACTTACCCCCCTCTACCTTCGCACCTGCGATGAAAGGGCCGCATCTGCGCGTGCGCGCCTGCGCGCCTGCGGAATTCCCTTCCGCTTCTGCAGACCTTGCGCACCTGCGAAGACCCCTAACGCATCTGCGGGCATCGTAGATGCGGAAATCACCTCGTACCTGCGACCCCTGGCACTCCTCCATTTTCCCGCTTCTGCGCCAATTTGCTCGCACCTGTGGGCAGTCTTGCGCAGGTGCGATTACAGCAGAACCAGCAAAAGCACCAGATTTTCCTAAGTCCAATTTCATTCCGTTAAGTATCCGAAACGCACCCGAGGCCCCCGGGACCTCAACCAAACCTACAAACCAATCCTATAACACCATACGAACTTAGTCGAGCCTTCAAACCACATCGAACAACACCAAAAATCATGAATTAAGCACGGATTCAAGCCTAAGAACTTAGAATTTTCCAAATTCTGCAAATGACGCCGAACCACGTCAAATCTAGTCCGAATTACCTCAAATTTTACATACAGGTCAAAAATGACACTACGAACCTACAGCCATTTTCGGAAATCCATTCCGAGCTCGATATCAAAATTTCCACTATCGGCCGAAATCGCCGAAAATCTAACTTTCGCCAATTCAAGCCTAAATCTACTACAGACCTGCAAAACACATTCTGGTCGCGCTCTTAAGCTCAAAATTACTCAACGGAGCTAACGGAGTCGACGGAATTCCATTCCAGATTTGTCTTCACACAATTCCGACTATGGTCCAATTGCTAAGGCTTAAACTCACAACTAGGGACTAAGTGTCTCAAAACTCCTTGAATTCCATAACCAATCACTCCGGCAAATCCCAAAAGTAGAAACAAATGTGTGGAAAGCAGATATTAGGGGATCGGGGCTCTAATTCTCAAAACGATCGGCTGGGTCGTTATATCTTCCCCCTCTTAAAACAATCGTTCGTCCTCGAACGAGCATAGAGACACACCTAAAGTGGTGAAAAGATGAGGGTAATGGCTGCGCATATCCTACTCGGTCTCCCAAGTCACCTCCTCGGCCGACTATCCCCTCCAATGAACCTTCACGGAGGCAATGTTCTTTGATCTTAGCTTTCTGACCTGCCTGTCTAAAATAGCCACTGGCTCCTCAACATAGGATAGATCCTTATCCAATTGAACTGTGCTGAAATTCAACACATGGGACAGATCGTCGTGATACTTTTGGAGCATAGAAACATGGAATACCTATTGAACTCCTTCTAGACTGGGAGGCAAGGCAAGCACATAAGCAACCTCCCCAACTCGACGCAACACCTTAAATGGACTAATGAACCTTGGGCTCAGCTTGCCCTTCTTTCCAAACCTCATAACGCCCTTCATAGGTGAAACCCGGAGCAAGACTCGCTCTCCAACCATGAATGCCACATCGCGAACCTTCCGTTCCGCATAACTCTTTTGTCTGGACTGGGCTGTGCGAAGTCTATCCTGAATCACCTTCACTTTTTCCAAGGCATCCTGAACCAAGTTCGTACCCAATAATCTGGCCTCACCGGGTTCGAACCAACCCACTGGGGACTGACACCGCCTACCGTACAGAGCCTCATACGGTGCCATATGAATGATGGACTGATAACTGTTATTGTAAGCAAACTCTGCAAGTGGCAAGAACTAGTCCCAATCACCCCCAAAATCTATCACACACGCACGGAGCATATCCTCTAATATCTGAATAGTGCGCTTCCATCTGAGAGTGAAATGTTGTGCTCAAATCAACCCTAGTACCTAACTCATGATGTACAACTCTCTAGAACCATGATGTAAAATGCATACCCCGATTAGAGATAATAGATACCGGTACGCCATGAAGCCTGACGATCTCACGGATTTAGATTCGAGCTAGCTGCTCGGAAGAATAGGTAGTAATCATAGGAATGAAATGAGCCGACTTGGTCAACCTATCCACAATCACCCAAACTGCATCAAACCCCTGCTGAGTCCGTGGGAGTCCAACAACGAAATCCATTGTGATCCGCTCCCATTTCCACTCCGGAATCTCTAACTTCTGAAGCAATCCAGCCGCTGATGCTTATATTTTACCTGCTGGCAATTCAGACATCGAGCCACATACTCTACTATGTTCTTCTTCATTCTCCTCCACCAGTAATGCTGTTTCAAGTCCTGATACATCTTTGCGTCACCCAGATGAATAGAGTACCGCGAACTGTGAGCCTCTTGAAGAATCAACTTATGCAAACCATCTACATTGGGCATACATAGCCTGCCATGCATCCTCAATGTACCATCATCTCCAATAGTAACCTCCTTAGTATCACCGTGCTGGACCGTGTCCTTAAGGACAAGCAGATGGGGGTCATCATACTGACGCTCCCTGATAGGATCATAAAGAGAAGACCGAGAGACCACACAAGCCAATACTCAATTCGGCTCAAAAATATCTAATCTCACAAACTGACTGGCTAAGTCCTGAACATCCAACGCCAATGGCCTCTCTACTGCTGGTAGATATGCTAAACTCCCCAAACTCTTTGCCCGACGACTCAAAGCATCGACCACTATATTGGCCTTCCCAGGGTGGTACAAAATAGTGATATCATAATCCTTAAGTAGCTCCAACCACCTCCGCTGACGTAAGTTAAGATCTAATTGCTTAAACAGATGTTGCAAACTCCGATGATCGGTGTAAATCTCACAAGGAACATCGTACAAATAATGTTGCAATATCTTCAAGGCATGAACAATAGCTGCTAACTCAAGGTCGTGGACATGATAATTCTTTTCGTGCACCTTCAGCTGTCTGGATGCGTAGGCAATCACCCTACCGTCCTGCATCAACACCGCGCCAAGACCAATACGCGATGCATCACAATATATAGTATAAGACCACGAAACTATAGGTAATACCAATATTGGGGCTGTAGTCAAAGATGTCTTGAGCTTCTGAAAGCTCTCCTCACATTCCTCTGTCCACCTGAACAGAGCACCCTTCTGGGTCAGCCTGGTCATAGGTGCTGCAATAGATGAGAATCCCTCTACAAAGCGACGGTAATACCCTGCCAAACCAAGAAAACTTCGGATCTCTGTAGCTGAGGACGGTCTGGGAAAACTCTACACTGCTTCAATCTTCTTCGGATCCACCTGGATCCCCTCAGTCGATACTATATCCAATAATGCCATTGAGTCTAGCCAAAACTCACACTTTGAAAATTTTGCATATAACTTCTTTTCTCTCAAGGTCTGAAGTGCAGTCCTCAGGTGCTGCTCATGATCCTCCCGACTACGGGAGTATACCAGAATGTCGTCAATAAACACAATGACGAATGAGTCAAGATAGGGCGGAACACACTGTGCATCAAGTGCATAAAAGCTGTTGGGGCATTGGTCAGCCGAAAAGACATCACAAGAAACTCATAGTGACCATATCTGGTCCTGAAAGCAGTCTTCGAGATATCCGGCTCCTGAATCTTTAACTGATGATAACTTGAACGTAAGTCAATCTTGGAAAACACTCTAGCACCCTATAACTGATCAAATAAGTCATTAATATGAGGCAATGGATACCTGTTCTTCACTGTGACTTTGTTCAACCGGCGGTAATCAATACACATCCGCATAGAACCATCCCTCTTCTTCATAAATAAGACAGGGGCACCCCAAGGTGACACACTAGGCCGAATAATGCCTTTATCAAGCAATTCTTGTAACTGCTCTTTCAACTCCTTCAATTCAGGAGGAGCCATACGATATGGAGGAATAGAGATGGGTTGAGTGCCCGGCAACAAATCAATGCCAAAATCAATATCTCTGTCGGGCGGCATGCCCGAAAGATCAACTGGAAACACATCTCGAAAGTCCCTCACTACTGGAACTGACTCACTTGTAGGGGTATCAATACTGACATCTCTCACATAAGCTAGATACGCATCACACCCCTTCTCAACCATTCGTTGAGCTTTAAGAAAGGAAATAACTCTGCTGGGAGTATACTCTAAGGTACCTCTCCACTCTAATCGCGATAAACCTGGCATAGCCAGTATCACGGTTTTAGCGTGACAATCAAGAATAGCATAATGGGGAGACAACCAATCCATGCCCAAAATAATATCAAAGTCCACCATGTTGAGCAATAATAAATTGACTTTGGTCTCAAAACCACTAAGAGCAATCAAACACGACCGATACACGCGGTCCACAACAAGAGAATCTCCCACATGAGTGGATATATAAATAGGGGAACTCAAAGAATCCCGAGATATGCCCAAATATGGAGAAAAATAAGAGGACACATAAGAATATGTAGAGCCGGGGTCAAATAATATCGACGCATCTCTATGACAGAATGGAACAATACATGTAATGACAAAATCAAAAGCAACTGCCTTTGTACTAGCAGGAAGTGCATAATATCTGGCCTAGCCTCTCCCTCTAGGGTGACCTTTACCTCCTCCACCTCCACCTGTAGCTGGTTGAGCAGGTGGGGTGGCAGCTGGTGCTGTAATCATAGCCTGAGGACCCGGTGGAGCACGCTGTGGCTGAAAAGTCTGTGGAGGTGCACCCCTCTTAATCCTGGGGCAAACCCTCACCATGTGGCGAGTGTCGCCATACTCAAAACAAGCTCTGGGAGGGCGTGGCTGTTGTGACTAGATCGGGCCAAGTCTGCTGGACTGGCCGTTAGGAACACCCCGTGCAGGAGGCACACTAGATACTGGCGGTGCATAATAAGGCTCCTGGGGTCTAGAAGGAGCTGGAACACCGCTGGAGGCTGGAAGAGCTGAATGAAGGGGGTGGCTCACATAACCCCTACCATGGCGAGCTGCTGGGGCACGAGCTCCAGAATAATAACTAGCCTCTCGAGACCTCTTGGCCTCCCTCTTCTCTCTATCCCGGGCAAACATGCCCTCGAATCTCCTGGCAATACCCATAACCTACTGATAATAAATATCCATCCCCAATTCCCTGTCCATACTACTCCAGATGCTAGGATGGAGACCCTCAATAAACCGTCGAACCCTCTCTCGAACTGTGACAACTAAGGCCAGTGCATGTCGGGCCAAGTCACTGAAGCAGACTGCATACTCTGACATAATCATAGCACCCTGGCGCAGCTGCTCGAACTCCGCGTGCCATGAGTCCCTGAGGCTCTGAGGGACATACTCTCTTAAAAACATGTCCGAGAACTGAGTCCATGTAAGTGAAGCTGACTTAGCTGGACTACTCAACTCATAAGCACGGCACCACTGATAGGCTGCTCCTCTAAGCTGGAATGTAGTAAAAGAAACCCCACTCGTCTCCGCTACGCCCATAGTACGGAGAATACGATGATACTCCTCCAGAAAACCCTGAGCATCATCTATAGCCAATCCGCTGAAGGTAGGTGGGTGGTACTTCTTGTACCTCTCAAGTCTGAGCTGCTCCAACTCATAAACATTTGCCCTAACCCCAGGCTGAGCTGGAGCTACCGGCTGCATTGGTACAACTTCTGGAACCTGGTCGACCTGAACCCGCTATTCTAGAGTACCGACGATGGGAGTCTTTGCTCCTCCCCCGGCCTAAGATGTGGCAGGAGAAAGTGGAATCAATCCAGCCTGAGCAAAGGTGCTAAACATGCTCAGAACCTGGGCTAGAGTCTCCTGGAGGGCTGTTGTAGGAATAGGTATCTCAGGTGTCTGCCCTCCAACTTGAGCTACTGGGGGCTCTTTTGTAGCAGCTCGTGCGAGTGCTCTAGCTGCACCACGTGGACATCCTCGGCCTCTACCCCAGCCCCGGCCTCTCACAGCTCTAGCAGGGGGCGCGGGTGCCTGGTCATCAGATCCGCTTGTACGTGTCCTCACCATCTGTGAGAGAATAGAATACAGAAGTTTAGAATCTTTGAAGTCAACAATTTTCGCACGACAAGGAATCAAAGTAGTGAAATTTTCCTAACAGTTCTATAGCCTCTCGAAGATAAGTACAAACGTCTCTGTACCGATCTGTGAGACTCTACTAAACTGGTTTGTGACTCACGATACCTATGAACCCAGGGCTCTGATACCAACTTGTCACAACCCAATTTTCCCTCTGTGTGACATCGTGACGGCACCTAGGTAAGCCTAACATTTTTGCGGAATACTGAAATAAAAATATAAATTTAACCAACTACTCAAAAATACACAACAAATCCCAAAACCCAGAACATCGTGAATCACAAACTACAGAAGGAAAAATCCAGTGTCTCTATATATTAGAATCTAAAAAGGAAAAATACAGAAGATAAGAGACATGAGAAAGAGTAGAAGGGTACTCCGAGGTCTGCGAACTCGGCAGATATACCTTGAAGTCTCCAAAGCTGTCCCGCTCACTGATAGTGTGGCTGATAAGGTGCACCTAGATCTGCACACGAAAAAAATATGTGTAGAGAGTAGCATGAGTACACCACAATCGGTACCCAGTAAGTGCCAAGCCTAACCTCGGTCGAGTAGTGACGAGGTCAGGTCGGGGCCCTACTAGCAAATATATAATAAAAACAATATATAATGTAATACCACAATAAAATAAAGGCTGAAATTTAACAACAATGAAGTCACAGAAGGTAACAGCTCAGTACACAGAAACACAACAGGGGATCTCCCAAGATACCGTCTCGTAGTCCCAAACGTAAATGTGCAGGGGGATCTCCCGGAATACCGTTCCGTAGTCCCAAAATAAATGTGCAAGGGGATATCCCGAAATACCGTTCCGTAGACCCTAAATAAATGTGCAGGGGGATCTCCCGGAATACCATTCCGTAGTCCTAATATAAAAGTGCAGGGGGATCTCCCGGAATACCATTCCGTAGTCCCAAAGTAAATATGTAGCGTGAATGATAGCAATACAACTACATCACGAAATTCTCACAATTTAGACTAAGTACCAGTCAGGGAAGAAGCAGGAAATTCATTAAGCATGCTGCACATAATTCACATAAACAATTAAGACACGTAGACATGTTGTATTAGACTAAACATGATAGTTACACATATTGGAATAACTCAATTAAGAATAAAAATAGCTTAGTACTCATAAAAATGGTATAACTAAAAATAACAGGAAAACATGTTGCTGCTCAGTAAGAAAATAGGGGTTTTCCACAAGTAGCCCGTGTATGTACTCGTCACCTCACGTACACGGCGCTCACTTAGCACAATAGTTCCAAATCTTAAGGGGATTCCCCACACAAAGTTAGGCAAGCCACTTACTTCGAGTCAAGCTCAATCAATCCGTAAGAATGCCCTTTCCACGAATATCCGGCTTTGAATGGCCCAAATCTAGCTAAAAGCAATTACATATCATAATTACAACAATAATACACTCATCTAAATAACGAAATCAACATTTTAACGAAAATTCCGAAATTAACTCAAAATTTGCCCGTAGGGCCCACGTATTGGAATCAGATAAAAGTCATAAAATATGAAAGCCTATTCACTCACGAGTCTAACCATATCAAATTTACTAAAATCAGACACCAAATGGTCCTCCAAATCCACAAATCAAACTTCCAAATCCCTAGCCTCCAACTTCCAATTTCCACCTTAAATACACACTAACTAGGTGGGAGAATACATGGCAAAGCAAGAGTATTGATCAAAAATAAGCACAATGGACTTACCTCAAGAAATCTATCGAAAATGCTCTCAAACATCGCCCTAAACGGAGTTGCAAAGTTCAAAAATGACAAAAATCGCGAAGCCCTTTGGTTTTAACCACTGCCCAGGTATTTCCACACATGCGGAGCCTGGGCTCGCACCTGCGGGTGCGCTTGTGCGGCAAAATGGGCGCATCTGTGCAAATCACTTACCCCCCTGCCTTCGCACCTGTGATGAAAGGGCCGCATCTGCGCATGCGCGCCTGCAGAATTCCCTTCCGCTTCTGCGGACCTTGCGCACCTGCGAAGACCCCTAACGCATCTGCGGGCATCGCAGATGCGGAAATCACCTCGCACCTGCGACCCCTGGCACTCCTCCATTTTCCCACTTCTGCGCCAATTTGCTCGCACCTGCGGGCAGTCTTGCGCAGGTACGATTATAGCAGAACTAGCAAAAGCACCAGATTTTCCTAAGTCCAATTTCATTCCGTTAAGCATCCGAAACACACTCAAGGCCCCGGGGACCTCAACCAAACCTACCAACCAATCCTATAACACCATACGAACTTAGTCGAGCCTTCAAACCACATCGAACAACACTAAAAATCATGAATTAGGCATGGATTCAAGCCTAAGAACATAGAATTTTCCAAATTCTACAAACGACGCCGAACCATGTCAAATCTAGTCCGAATTACCTCAAATTTTACACACAGGTCACAAATGACACTACGAACCTACAACCACTTTCGGAAATCTATTCCGAGCTCGATATCAAAATTTCCACTATCGGCCGAAATTACCGAAAATCTAACTTTCGCCAATTCAAGCCTAAATCTACTACAGACCTCCAAAACACATTCCGGTCGCGCTCCTAAGCTGAAAATCACTCAACGGAGCTAAAGGAGTCGACAAAATTCCATTCCGGATCCATCTTCACACAGTTCCGGCTACGGTCCAATTTCTAAGGCTTAAACTCACAACTAGAGACTAATTGTCCCAAAACTCCCTGAATTCCATAAGCAATCACTCCGGCAAATCCCAAAAGTAGAAACAAATGTGGGGAAAGAAAATATTAGGGGATCGAGGCTCTAATTCTCAAAACGACCGGCCGGGTCATTACATATATGTAGGTAAAATCAATAATGAAAGTGTTTTCCATAAAAATGGCAACTCAAACAAACACAGAGTTCACATAAAAGTCAAGTGGAAATCAAACCAAATTATCATATAAAAACAAATTCGGCAAACAAGGAATGAGGCATGACAAATAAGGGATTTAATAAGTTACAATAATTTTTTCAATTTAATACTTAAGGGCGTCTATGAATTTCAACCGATATCATATGCATATATAAACCAAGTACGCACTCGTCACCTCGCGTACATGGTTTCAATTACACAATTTCCACATAAGACTCAATTTCTAAGGGGTAATTCCCTCACTCAAGGTTAGGCAAGATACTTACCTTTACGGAGTTAGGCCGATATTTCCAAAATAGCTGTATTGCTTGAATAAATCCTCCGGACAGCTCAAGTCTATTCAAATTAATTAAATTTAGTCAATACTAATTATAGGAATTAATTCCATATGAAAATACTAATTTTCCAACGAAATCCAAAATTTAACTCAAAAATCGCTCGTGGGGCCCATATCTCGAAATCCGACAAACTTACAAAATCCGACAACCCATTCAATTATGAGTCCAACCATACCAGTTTCACTCAAATCCGACTCCGAATCGACACCAAAAACTCAAAAATTCATTTTATGAGATTTCTAAAATTTTTCCCAAATTTTCATCTCAAAACACTAATTAAATGATGAAAATAAATTATGGATTCAGGTAATCTAACCATAATTGAGTTAAGAACACTTACCCCGATATTTTCTCTGAAAATCTCCCAAAAATTGCCTCTCCTCAAGCTCCAATTTGTCAAAAATGGAAAATGGGACGAAGTCCCCTACTTTATAACATACAGTTCTGTCCAACAACTGTTTAAGTCCAATTTCTGATCTGTTAACCATCCGAAACTCACCCCGAGGCCCTTGGGACCTCAACCAAATACACCAACAAGTCCTAAAATATCACATGAAGTTATTTGTAACCTCAAATCACATCAAACAATGTTAAAATCACAAATCACACCCCAATTCAAGCTTAATGAAACTTAAGAATTTCCAACTTCTACATTCGATGTCGAAACCTATCAAGTCAAGTTCGACTGACCTCAAATTTTGCGCACAAGTCATAAATGATATAATGGAGCTATAAAAATTTTCAGAACTAGATTTCGACCCTGATATCAAAAAGTCAACTCCCCGGTGAAACATCCAAAACTTAAATTTCTATTTTAGCCATTTCAAGCCTAATTCAACTACGGACTTCCAAATAAAATTCTGAACAGGCTCCTAAGTCCAAAATCACCATACAGAGCTGTTGGAATCATTAAAATTCCATTTCGGGGTCATTTTCTCAAAAGTCAACTCTCCGGTCAACTCTTTCCATTTAAGCTTCAAAAAATGAGAATTGTTCTCTCAGTTTAATCCCAAATCTTTCGAAAATCAAACTCGACAACACACGCAGGTCATAATACATATTACGAAGCTTCTCGGGACCTTAAGTCGCTGAACGGGGCACAAATTCTTAAAACAACAAGTCGGGTCGTTACATTCTCCCCCTCTAAAACATACATTCGTCCTCGAACGTGCCACGAATCTTTCTGAGGACTTAATTTACTGAATGTATTTACTGCACACATACTCGCGGGTGATTCTATATCACCATAAATTTAACAGGGGTCCGACAACCATTTCAACTGATATTACTTCTTTGATCCACATTTATAAACTTTAAAACCAATTTCTTACACTCCAAACATTTCCAAAAGGCCTAATTTTCACATCGACGCACGGTGTTAGTCTCAACTGGCTATAGCAACTCGTGCCTATGCACACATCAACTTTCTTGATAATATTGAAGTATTTCGGGGTGTTACATTCTCCCCCACTTAGGATCATTCGCCCTTGAATGAGAAGTGGAGTCCACCCTCAAACACATAACATAACTTATCTCTTCTTTCGCACGTCTCAATCCCCCAAATTTTACTAACTCCCAATTTTTTCAGAAATTTCAGCAAAGTCTCCCCTGTAAATGGGGCCTATCCACCTGCCAAAGTAACACCAAAACAATTCCTAACAATACATCCACAACCAATAAAGCACCACAATGTATATATCAATAACACTAATCTCAACATTACAACACCGCATTATCATAATGATATCAGGACATGAAGCATATCATATGTATTCCCATCACCACATATCTGGTCTTAATAGTTGTTCATAATCGATTACAACATTGCCAATTAACCTCATATTAACCAAAACCTCGTTTCGAATTTTTTTCACAACACTGGCAACAAAATGTGAGGCATGAAGACCTCATAACTATTTAACCGACTTAACGAATCACATTTAACGCCACCTGGGCACTCACCTCGTAGGTTAAAACTTAATATTTTTCCTCAAAATTATGGATAAATATGCACAGAAATACATAAACTAATTATCAAATAAGCCTAACATGCATAACTCCCTATTAGTACTATAGTACAAATTAAACTTCACAAAGGGAGAATTTAAACTCATAAATATTTCACCACAAGGACCTTGTCCTTATATTACTTCCACCGCGGTTTGTAGCCCGGTTTAAACATATCACACCATATATAAAAATGCGAGGATCTCGTCCTCAACTCCGAATCACAAGTATTTTGCACATTGTGCCCACTGAAATTTTTCAATTTTTTTTCTCTTTCTTCTTCTCAATAAATTTCGTAAATAATTTTTACAACACATAATGAAACCCCATACCAATAGGGCATATAATTCATAAAATTGAAATCAATTAATCCGAAATCACATCAAAAACCACTATAGTAAGTAATAGAAAGTCACTTATAGCCCTCGATAGTGAACAAAAATAAAAATGATAGACACGGGCTAATATCGTCAAATCTCCCAATATGGGTAAACATGTGAGTGGTGTACAAATCGCAAACTCGCCCTATATGGAGCACGATAGGAGGTCTCACCTCGATAATCGGAATTGAATCAAAATAAGAATAGTGCTCCTTTTATTATAAATTAAATCATGCATGTACGACACCATCTAGTGTATTGGCCTCAACCAAGTCATAGCAATTATATCAACGGGCCGAGCGGCCTCCCCCTCTTGGGCGCCCTCTACCCGCCTATCTGTCACGACCCAAAATCCCAATCTGTCATGATGGCGCCTATCTTGACACTAGGCAAGCCGATAATATCAATAAACCACACTTTCTTTTAAGTTTAAAAATATAATATTTAAATACAATACAAAATCCCACAAATACTGAAATGAACACTCCCCAAAACCTGGTGTCACTGAGTACATGAGCATCTAATATAAATACAAGTCTGGAAAAATACGGTCTATAATAATCTAAGATCAAAATAAGGTAAACAAGGAGATAGGAAAGGAGAGACAAGGTCTGCGAAACACGGCAGCTACCTCTGAATCTCCGAAAGATCAACTGTACGAGAGAATCGACACCCGCTATGTCCAGAAGCACCTAGATCTGCACACAAAGTGCAAGGTGTAGTATGAGTACAACCAAATCAACAAATAACAATAATAACTAAGGAACTGAAGATAGTGACGAGCTACATAGTTATAGTTCACTTTCAGTAATTCCAGCAAAGAATAGACATGCTTTCAAATCCAACAGTTTAAGTCAAATCAGTTTTATACAGTTCAAGTTCGTGTAATCCGGATATAAAATCATTCAGAGTATTTCACAATAATGACAGATAGCAACTAAGTGCAATAATAAATGAAAAGCAAATACAGCCTCTCAGGGCAACAATCACTCAACTCGTCACAATAGCTCAACCACTCGGCTCTCAACTCTCCGCACTCACACTCAATGGGCACCCGCGCTCACTAGGGTTGTACAGACTCCGGAGGGGCTCCTACATCCCAAGCGCCATAATCCGTACGGACAACTCACATGCTATAATATCATGCATGGACAACTCATGTTCCATGTATCCTTAGCTCACCAACAGGCCCTCGGCCTTACTAAGTCCTTAACCTCTCTAGTCTCTCAGGCTTTCGGAAATCACAAAGATCAGCCCAAACAAAGATAACATAGTAAATCAACAAATATCAAGAAAGACTGAGGTATGGTGCACAAGTAAAATCATGACTAAGTACAAGACAACAATTAACAAATAATTCAACAAGTACGCGACCTTTGTGAGTCCCAACAATACTATCACATAGCCTAAGCATGATTTTTAACATGATTTACAGTCAAATTTCTTCAACATAAAGAAAGCTTATAGCTAACAACAAGTTATTCAACTTTACAGTTTCACAGGACAGACCAAGTCACAATCCCTTCGGTGCACGCCCAGACGCCCATCACCTAGCATATGCGTCACCTCAAAAAATAATCACATGACACAAAATCCGGGGTTTCATACCCTCAGGACCAGATTTATAACTGTTACTCACCTCAAAACGTGAAATTATTTACTATGCTATGCTTTTGCCTCGGAAATCAGCCTCTGAATGCCTCGAATCTAGTCACAAATAATTCGTTTCAGTCAATAAATTTTATTGGAATTAATTCCATAAGAAAAAACTAATTTTTCATAAAAATCTGAAATTTAGCTCAAACATTGCCCGTGGGGGCCATGTCTCGGAACTCGACAAAAGTTACAAAATTCGAAAGCCCATTCAACCAAGAGTCTACCCATACCAATTTTACCAAAATCCGACCTCAACTCGACCCTCAAATCTACAAATCTTATTTCCAAATTTCTAAGTTCAAATCTCCGATTTACACCTCAAAAACATGTAATCTAGTCGGATTATTCGATGATAATTCAATATTATGGAGAAGAAATGATCACAAGGGACTTACCTCAAGTTTTCCTTGAAAATCTATCAAAAATCGCCTCTCCTCAAGCTCCAGTTAGTCACAAATGAAAAATGGGACGAAGTCACCTGCTTTATAATTCTGCCTAGACAGCCCTCGATCCTTCCTCGATCCTGGGCCTACGATCGTGTTCCTCGATTCTGGGCCTCCATCTTAACCTTCGATCCTGCCTTCGATCGTGGCTTCGACCCTGGGCCCTCGATAATGGCCCTCGACCCTGGCCTTCGATCCTGCCTTCGATCGAGGCTTTGATCCTAGGCTCGATCATGGCCCTCGACCCTTCCTTCGATCATGGCTTCGATCCTGGGCTTGATCATGGCCCTATTCTGGGCACGATTCATGCCTCGATTCTGGGAGATGGAATTTGTAGCAGAAGGAAATTGCAACAACTATTTTAGTCCCCATTTTGATCCGTTAACCATCCGAAATTCACCCGAGGCCCTCGGGACCTCAACCAAATATACCAACAAGTCCTAAAACATCATACGAACTTAGTCGAGTCTTCAAATCACATCTAACAACACTAAGAACATGAATCACACATAGATTCAAGCCTAATGAACTTTGAAACTTTCCATTTCTACAAACAACGCTGAAACCTATCAAATCACGTCCGATTGACCTCAAATTGTGCACACAAGTCATAAATGACATAACAGACCTATTAAAATTTTCAGAGTCGTATTTTGACCCCGATATCAAAAGGTCAACCCCCGGTCAAACTTCCCAAAATTTTAACTGTCGACATTTCAAGCTTAATTCCTCTACGGACCTCTAAATATTTTTTCGTACATGCTCCTAAGCCCAAAAGCACCATACAGAGCTATTGGAATCATAAATATTCATATCCGAGGTCGTTTACACATAAGTCCATATCTAGTCAACTTTTCTAACTTAAATTTTCAATTATGAGACTAAGTGTCTCTTTTCACTGCGAATTCCTTCCGGACCCGAACCAACTAACCCCGTAAGTCATAAAACAATTGTAAAGCATAAATTGAGTAGTAAATGGGGAAACATGGTTATAATACTCAAAACAACCGGTTGGATCGTTACATTCTCCCCCTCTTAAATAAATGTTCATCCTCGAACGGGTTTAGAATAATACTTGGAATCTCAAATAAGTGTGGATATTTGCTCTGCATCTCCTGCTCAATCTCCCAAGTAGCTTCTCTGACTAGCTAGCCTCTCCACTGCACCTTCACTGATGATATGTCCTTTGACCTTAGCTTTTGAACTTGCCGGTCTAAAATAGCCACCGGATCCACATCATAAGTCAAATTATCGTCCACTTGTACTGTACTGAAATCCCGAATGTGAGACAGATCCCCGACATACTTTCGGAGCATGGATATATGGAACACTGGATGAACACCTGATATACTAGGTGGCAAGGCAAGTTCATAATCCATCTCTCCGATTTTCTTAAGTATCTCAAAAGGCCCAATATACCGAGGGTTCAACTTGACCTTCTTCCCAAACCTCAAAACACCCTTCATGGGTGAAATCTTGAGCAGAACCTTCTCCCTAACCATGTAAGTAACATCACAGACCTTCTTGTCGGCATAACTCTTCTGTCTAGATTGCGTCGTGCGAAGCCATTCCTAAATCACTTTGACCTTCTCTAAAGCATCCTGAACCAAGTAAGTACCTAATATTCTAATCTCACCCGGCTCAAACCAACCCATCAGAGACCGACACCGTCTCCCATATAGAGCTTCATATGGAGCCATCTGAATGCTTGACTGATAGCTATTATTGTAAGCAAACTCCGCGAGTGGCAGAAATTGATCCCAAGGACCCCCAAAATCAATGATACAAGTGCGTAGCATATCCTCCAATATCTAAATAGTGCGCTCGGATTGTCCGTCTGTCTGAGGGTGAAATGTTGTACTCAACTGAACCTGTGTGCCTAATTCTCGCAACACTGCTCTCCAAAATTGTGATGTAAACTGCATGTCCCGATCTGAAATGATGGACAGTGGCACACCGTGTAGGCGAACAATCTCGCGAATATAAATCCCAGCCAGCCGCTTCGAAGAATAATTAGTACCAACTGGAATAAAATGCGCAGATTTGGTCAACCGATCTACTATCACCCAAACAACATCAAACTTTTTCAAAGTCCGTGGGAGCCCAACTACGAAGTCCATGGTAATACGTTCCCACTTCCACTCCGGAATTTCAAGTTTTTGTAGTAATCTGCCCAGTCTCTGATACTCGTACTTTATCTGTTGACAATTTAAACACCGAGCTACAAATCCAACTATATCTTTCTTCATTCACCTCCACCAATAGTGCTGCCTCTTATGCTAATGCATCTTTGCGGTGCCTGGATGAATAGAGTATCGCGAATTGTGAGCTTCCTGGAGAATCAGCTAACACAAACCATCTACATTAGGCACACATAGCCTGCCCTACATCCGTAATACACCGTCATCTCCAATAGTGACTTCCTTGGCATCATCGTGCTGAACCGTGTCCCTAAGGACAAGCAGATGTGGATCATCATACTGGCGCTCCCTGATGCGATCATATAAAGAAGATCGAGAAACCACACAAGCCAAAACTCGATTCGGCTCGGAAACATCCAATCTACCAAACTGGTTGGCCAAGGCTTGAACATCTAATGCTAAAGGCCTCTCTCTATTCTCAGCTACCCAAACTCTCAGCCTTAAGACTCAAGGCATCGACCACTACATTGGCCTTTCCAAGATGATAGAGATTGGTGATATCATAATCCTTAAGCAACTCTAACCACCTTCGCTGCTGCAAATTAAGATCCTTCTGTTTAAACAAATATTGTAGACTCTGATGATCGGTATATACCTCACACTGGACACCGTACAAGTAATGCCGCCAAATTTTCAAGGCATGAACAATAGCTGCTAACTCAAGATCGTGGACTGGATAATTCTTCTCATGCACCTTTAACTGTCGGGACGCATTGGCAATAACCCTACTGTCTTGCATCAGTACTGCACCGAGACCAATACGCGACGCGTCATAATACACAGTATAAGACTCTGAACCTGTAGGCAACACCAATACTGGAGCTATAGTCAAAGCTATTTTGAGCTTCTGAAAGCTCTCTTCACACCCATCCGACCACCTGAAGGGAGCACTTTTCTGGGTCAATTTAGTCATAGGCGATGCAATAGACGAGAAACCCTCCACGAAGCGACGATAATAACCGGCCAAGCCGAGAAAACTTTGAATCTCAGTAACTGAAGATGGCCTGGGCCAATTCTGAACTGCCTCTATTTTCTTCTAATCTACCTTAATTCCTTCACTGGACACTATATGTCCCAAGAATTCCACTGAACTAAGTTAGAACTCACACTTAGAGAATTTGGCATAAAGTCTCTCCTCTCTCAGCCTCTGTAATACAATACCCAAGTATTGTGCATGCTCCTCCTGGTTACGTGAGTACACTAGAATATCATCAATAAATACTACGATAAATAAATCAAGATATGGCTGGAATACACTATTCATCAAATGCATAAATGTTGCTAAGGCATTGGTTAGCCCAAAAGACATCACAAGAAATTCGTAGTGGCCATAACGAGTTCTGAATGCCGTCTTTAGAATATCCGAATCCCGAATTTTCAACTGGTGATATCCTGATCTCAAATCAATTTTGGAGAATACCCTCGCTCCCTAAAGTTGGTCAAATAAGTCACCAATACGCAAAAACGAGATTTATTCTTGATTGTAACTTTGTTCAACTGCCTATAATCAATGCACATCCGCATAGTACCATATTTCTTCTTAACAAATAGAACCGCTGCACCCCAAGGTGACATATTAGGCCTAATAAACCCCTTTTCTAGGAGTTCCTAAAGTTTCTCTTTCAATTCTTTTAACTTAACTGGTGCCATATGATACGGAGGAATAGAAATGGGTTGAGTACCCTGCACCAAGTCAATACCAAAATCAATATCCCTGTCGGGTGGCATACCCGGTAGGTCTGCAGGAAATACATTCGGAAAGTCTCGCACGACCAGTACTAAATCAATAATAAGAGTATCTGCATTAACATCTCTCACAAAGGCCAAATATGACAAACATCCCTTTCCAACCATACGTTGGGCCTTCAAATAAGAAATTGCCATGCTGGAAACGAAATCTAGAGAACCTCTCCATTCAACCTTTGGTAACCCCGACATCGTCAATGTCACGATTTTTGCGTGACAGTCCAGAATAGCATGACATGGAGACAACCGATCCATACCCAGGATTACATTGAAATCAACCATACCGAATAATAATAGATCAACTCTAGTCTCTAGTTCCCCAATAGTCACCACACACGACCGATACATACAGTCTACAGTAATATTTTCACCTATCAGTGTGAAACTAAGGACTCACAGGGAATATCCTGATAATGAGCAAAATACGATGATACATATGAATAAGTGGAACCTGGGTCAAATAATATAGAAGCCTCCCTGTGGCACACTGAAACAATACATGTGATCACTACATCTGAAGCAACAACATCCGGCCTGGCAGGAAAAACATAGAATTGGGCCTGACCGCCATGTGATTGGCCTCCCCTTAATGGGCGACCCCTAGCTGCCTGACCCCCACCTCGAGCTGGCTGGGCGGGTGGTGTAACTGCCGGTGCCGGTGCTGGTGCCGCTGGTCGAGAACACTGTTGTAGAGCCCCACTCAATAGCCTAGGACAATCTCTCTTGAAATGACCCAATTCTCCGCACTCGAAACAACCCCTCCTCTGACGGAGCCACTGCTCCTGATAACCAGAGGAATTACCTGTAGAAGCCTGAGCGGACAAGGCATGATGAGAAATCTGCGCTAGTACTGCACTGAATGAAGACTGGACTGAGTGAGCACTGTAAGAACCGTGGCTAGCTGATGCACCACGATGAGCGGGACGATCCGTCTGAGCATGTCTGTAAAAACGACCCCTACTGCGGTAAACCTGACCCCCTGAAGGAACACCGCTGAAATCACCTAAACCACGAGGCCTCTTAGCCTCCCTCTCAACCCGTTCCTGACTGCAAACCATCTCAATCTGACGAGCAATGTCAAACACCTCATTGAAAGTAGCACCAGACACTCTATCTCTAGTCATGAGTAATCGCAGCTGAAAAGTGAGGCCATCTATGAACCTCCTGATCCTTTCCCTGTCTGTGGGAATCAACCAGATAGCATGACGGGACAATTTCGAAAATCTCATCTCGTACTATGTCACGGACATATCACCCTGACGAAGCTGCTCGAACTTCCTGCGCAGCTCTTCTCTACGGGACTGAGGCACGAACTTCTTAAAGAATAGACCGGAGAACTGCTTCCAGGTAAGGGGTGCTGCACCGACCGGCCTACACTCCCACCAACTGAAGGCAGCCCCAGAAAACTGAAAAGTAGTGAACGAGACCCGACTAGTCTCTAGAATACCCGTTGTCCGAAGCATCCGTTGACACTTATCCAGAAAAACCTGAGCATGCTCTGACTCAGCACCGCTAAATGGTGGAGGTTGAAGCCTCTCAAATATCTTCTGCTCATTATCTGCCATAACAGGAACTACCGGGGCCTGAGCAACTGCAACCGGCTGGGCTGGTTGTGCCCCCAGTAAATGAAGTCCCTGTACTACCTGGTCTGGAGTACAGGCAACAGGGGTATGAGTAATTCCCCCGGCCTGAGAAGTGGCAGGTGTGACCTGAGCCAAAATCACCTGAGCAAGACCAGTGCAAACTGTCAATATCTGGGCCAAAGTCTCTTGAAGGCCTGGAATCTCGATGGGCACAGCTAGTGCCTGAGTTGATCCCGCCAACTCAACTATATCCAGAATCTTCTCTTGAGCTGGAGCAACTGGTGGTACTACAGGTGCTGCTCCAACTGCTGCACGAACTATACCTCGACCTCTACCTCGGCCTCGGCCTCTACCATGGCCCCAGACTCTCGCAGCCTTAACTGGTGGCACTGGTGGCTGACTGTCCGATCCGGTAGTACGTGTCCTCACCATCTGTGAGAGAATAGAATAACAGAAATTTAGTTTCCAGAATTAACAAATTCGCATAATAGAAAACAAGAAAGTGAAATTTTCCTAAGGGTTCTGCAGCCTCTCGAAGATAAGTACAGACGTCTTTGTATCGATCCGCAGGACTCTACTAAACCCGCTCATGACTCGTGAGACCTATGTAACCTAGGCTCTGATACCAACTTGTCACGACCCAAAATTCCAACCTGTCGTGATGGCGCCTATCTCGACACTAGGTAAGCCGATAATATCAATAAACCACACTTTCTTTTAAGTTTGAAAATATAATATTTAAATACAATACAAAATCCCACAAATACTGATACGAACACTCCCCAAAACCTGGTGTCACTGAGTATATGAGCATCTAATATGAATACAAGTCTGGAAAAATACGATCTATATTAGTCTAAGACCAAAATACAATAAACAAGGAGATAGGGAAGGAGAGACAAGGTCTGCGAAATACGACAGCTACCTCTGAATCTCCGGAAGATCAACTATACGAGAGAATCAACACCCGCTATGTCCAGAAGCACCTGGATCTGCACACGAAGTGCAGAGTATAGTATGAGTACAACAAACTCAGCAAGTAACAATAATAACTAAGGAACTGAAGATAGTGACGAGCTATACAGTTATAGTTCACTTTCAGTAATTCCAGCAAAGAATAGACATGCTTTCAATTCCAACAGTTTAAGTCAAACCAGTTTTATACATTTCAAGTTCGTGTAATCCGGATATAAAATATTTCAGAGTATTTCACAACAATGACAGATAGCAACTAAGTGCAACAACAAATGAAAAGCAAGTACAACCTCTCAGGGAAACCGTCACTCAACTCGTCACAACAGCTCAACCACTCGGCTCTCAGCCCTCAGCACTCACACTCAATGGGTACTCGCACTCACTGGGGGTGTACAGACTCCGGAGGGGCTCCTACAACCCAAGTGCCATAATTCGCATGGACAACTCACGTGCTATAATATCCTGCACTGACAACTCATGTGCCATATATCCTTACCTCACCGACAAGCCCTCGTCCTTACTCAGTCCTCAACCTCTCTAGTCTCTCAGGCTCTCGGAAATCACAAAGATCAGCCCAAATAAAGATAACATAGTAAATCAACAAATATCAAGAAAGACTGAGGTATGATGCACAAGTAAAATCATGACTAAGTGCAAGAAAGCTATTAGCAAATAATTCAACAAGTACGCGACCTCTATGGGTCCCAACAGTACTATCACATAGCCTAAGCATGATTTTTAACATGATTTACAATCAAATTTCTTCAACACAAAGAGAAATTATAGCTAACAACAAGTTATTCAACTTTACAGTTTTACGGGACGGACCAAGTCACAATCCCTTCGGTGCACGCCCACAAGCCCGTCACCTAGCATGCGCGTCACCTCAAAAAATAATCACATGACACAAAATTCGGGGTTTCATACCCTCACGACAAGATTTATAACTGTTACTTACCTCAAAACGTGAAATTCTTTACTCTGCTATGCCTTTGCCTCACAAATCGATCTCTGAATGGCTCGAATCTAGTCACAAATAATTCGTTTCAGTCAATAAAATTTATTGAAATTAATTCCATAAGAAAATACTAATTTTCCATAAAAAATCCAAAATTTAGCTTAAACATCACGTCTCGGAACCCGACAAAGGTTACAAAATCCGAAAGACTATTCAACCACGAGTCTACCCATACCAATTTTACCAAAATCCGACCTCAACTCGACCCTCAAATCTACAAATCTTATATCCAAATTTCTAAGTTCAAATCTCCGATTTACACCTCAAAAACATGTAATCTAGTTGGATTATTCGATGATAATTCAATATTATGGAGTAGAAATGATCAAAAGGAACTTACCTCAAGATTTCCTTAAAAATCTATCAAAAATCGTCTCTCCTCAAGCTCCAATTTGTCAAAAATGGCAAATAGGACGAAGTCCCCTGCTTTATAATTCTGCCCAGACAGCCCTCGATCCTGCCTCGATCCTGGGCCTTCGATCGTGTTCCTCGATCTTGGGCCTCGATTCTGACCCTCGATCCTGGCCCTCGATCATGGCCCTCGACCCTGGCCTTCGATCCTGCCTTCGATCATGGCTTCGATTCTGGGCCCTCGATCCTGGCCCTCGATCATGGCCCTCGACCCTGGCCTTCGATCCTGCCTTCAACCGTTGCTTCGATCCTAGGCTCGATCATCGCCCTCAACCCTGCCTTCTATCGTGGCTTAGATCTTGGGCTCGATCATGGCCCAATTCTGCGCACGATTCGGGGCTCGATTTCTGGGAGATTCTGGGCTCGATTCTGGGAGATGGAATTTGCAGCAGAAGAAAATTGCAGCAGCTATTTTAGTCCACTTTTTGATCTGTTAACCATCCGAAACTCACCCGAGGCCCTCGGGACCTCAACCAAATATACAAACAAGTCCTAAAACATTATACGAACTTAGTCGAGTCATCAAATCACATCCAACAACACTAAAAACACGAATCACACATAGATTCAAGCCTAATGAACTTTGAAACTTTCCATTTCTACAAACAACGTCGAAACCTATCAAATAACGTCCGATTGACCTCAAATTTTGTACACAAGTCATAAATGACATAACAGACCTATTAAAAGTTTTAGAATCGGATTTCGACCCCGATATCAAAAAGTCAACCCTCCGATCAAACTTCCCAAAAATTCAACTTTCGGCATTTCAAGCCTAATTCCTCTACGGACCTTCAAAAATTTTTACGGACACGCTCCTAAGCCCAAAATCACTATACAGAGCTATTGGAATCATAAAAATTTAGATTCGAGATCGTTTACATGTAAGTCCATATCCGGTCAACTTTTCTAACTTAAATTTTCAATTATGAGACTAAGTATCTCGTTTCACTGCGAATTCCTTCCGGACCCGAACCAACTAACCCGGTAACTCATAAAATAACTATAAAGCATAAATTGAGCAGTAAATGGTGAAATGGGGTTATAATACTCAAAATGACCGATCGGGTCATTACACTATCCTCCATCTCTAATTGGATGTGCACGTGGAGTATTAACTGGAATAAAGCTTGTCGCCTAAGTATTCTGATGAAATCTGTCTCTCCCAAATCTGGGACATTCTCTCATGAATTGCCTAGTACAATCACACTGATAACAACCCCTCTGCGGGTTTGGCTGCTCATACTAAGTCTCTGTTGGATAATTGGAATAACCATTAAAGGAACCCCGTGTCGGTGGTGCATTAAAAGAACTTACTGTAGTACCCCGAGTATTCTGAAATGGTTTCTGTGACCCCGCTGGCACTGAAATGTAGAATTATTAAGGAAGCGGGAATACCGCAAGTCCCAGCATCATCCCATACAAATCTCAACTCTTAATCATAGACAAATTTCTGAGAACCTTTAAATACCACATAAATACATCTCAGGCCAAAACTGATATAACACATGACCCCGCAATATGATCAATGATATTGGACTCCCCCCACTTGGCGCGAAGCAATAGGACACAGTCCGATGATCCACAATACTAACCTTCATTGTTCGTACGACACCGGTCATAAGACACCTCCAGCCTTTGATTTGGTGCATGTCATCCTCGTGATAGTTAAACTTGCTTCCTCCAGTGCCTTGGATGCTAGTATATACCCTTCGCTAAATAGAAATCTCATACAAACTACATAGTCTCTAATACTACCAACTATCTTCAGATCTACATCCACCTCGTGAACCTACCACGATTGGGATGATTAGGCAGTTAATTAAACCTTCTCAAGATCATACTTATCAACCAGATGTCAAAACTTGTTGCACCCCCATGTGCACAACTGAATGATCTCTCAATACTTTCGCATCCTCGATTTGGACGGCACGTCATAACAATGGTTGAGCAGCCCTGGCTCCCTCATAACCCTTCTATAGTATCACGAACCGTTGGCGCATAGTTGATACCAAGTGCACAATTTCATACATGAGTGGATGAAAAAGAACATAAGATATATGCTTCATGCAGAATAAATGTCGCACGATAACGAATGAAAGAAGTGAAAATTTTCTAACAGTTCTGTAGCCTCTCGAAGATAAGTACAGACGTCTCCGTACCGATCCACAAGACTCTACTAAACTCGTTCGTGACTCGTAAAATCTATGAACCTAGAGCTCTGATACCAACTTGTCACGACCCAAAATCCCACCACATGCGTCGTGATGGCACTTAGTCTCTAAGACTAGGTAAGCCGATTACAATTACAATTCAAGCCATTTTTTTTAAATCGAAACCAATAGAGAAAATAATTATAACACCTTCCCAAGACTGGTAATACTGAGTCATGAACTCTAACTGAATATATGCAATGAATATCAAAGATCGAATATACAATACTGTTCGAATAAGAGTTGACAGTACAATAAAATAGAAAAACTCCAAGGGACTGCGACGACCAAGTAGCTCTACCTTGAATCCTTGCGATCAACAGACTAAATCTGCCCGAGTCCGATATCTCCAATACCTGGCTCTGCACAAAAATATGCAGAAGTGTAGTATGAGTACACCACAGTTGGTACCCAGTAAGTAGCAAGACTAACCTCTGTGGAGTAGTGGCGAGGTACAGTCAAGACACTCACTAGTCAAATAACCTGTGCAATATAGCAGTATACAATAGTACTGGAAAATAACTAGAAATGATAACAATAAAATCAACCAGTGATATAACAGCAAGGCAACAAGAATATCATAATTATTGCTCAGACGAATAAGGAACACAAGTACAACCAATTAAACATGTCTTTCAAATATAAATCTTTCACATATAATTCTTTCAAATAAAAGTCACCGTGTGACACCTCATTTCAAAATCATAAACATACGGGTCTCAGCCCACTTCCATAATTTCACGGCACCTCGTGCCCATATTTCTATCACAACTGCACGGACAACTCACATGCCAATAATATCAATGTATATAAGATCCACTTGATCAATTTATTTCCACTAAAGTTAGTTTATAATTTTTAAATCAAACAAGATATCAACAAAGAAATGAATTTATTTTAGAAATCATTTGGGTGAAGAAAATAACATTACACTTAAATTAAAGCATCAGATAAACTACTAACTTGGATGTAAAACTATTTAATTTAAAACATAATAATAATTTCTTTTATTTAAATCAACTCAATCATCGAAAATCAGTAAGAAAAACAAGAAATATACTTCTTCAGAGTCTCGTACTAAAAATCCAAAGCTAACACGATACAACTAGGAGTACAAAACACATAATAATAAAGTTAACTAGTACATCACGAAAGAAGACAAGAACTTATATATTAAATGAAACAAAATCACCCAAGACAAGAACATAAATAAATAAATACCAATAGGGCACTCCCGAGGTACCGCCTTGTGGTCTCAAATCATAAATAAATTCACAATATCACATTTTTTTATATCACCGCGAGAGCCTTCACATTTAATTTAAAGAAATCATTTTTCCAGAAATAGCTGTAACGACCCGACCAGTTGTTTTGAGCCCTAGCGCGTCGTTCAGCAGTTAGAGGCCATGAGTAGCTTCACTTCAGGTATTACAACTTGTACGCGTGGTCGGAATTAAAATTTCGGAGGTTCAAAATTTATTAGGAAAGAAAATTCTCATTTCGGAAGCTTTAAGTTGGAAGAATTGACTAAGATTGATTTTTTAAAAGGCGATCTCGAAATCGGAATTTGAAGGTTCTAACAAGTTTGTATGATGATTTCGGAGGTGGGCGTATGTCAGTATCGGGTTTTGGATAACCTGGGAGTGTTTCGGAACCAATTGTGGAAGTTAGCGATGCCAACCTGTGGAAGTTAGCCATGATAACCCGCGTTTGCGAATAAGGATGCCTTGATGTTAGGATCACATCGCTAACTTCCACAATTGGTTCCATAGTGTTTCGGAACTAATTGTGGAAGTTAGCGATGCCTTGATGCTGGTTCTGGTATCCTTCAATGCGAAGGGGCAATCGCGAACGTGTAGAAGAAATGATGAGCTAGGCCTAAGGCCATTTGGCCTACGCGAACGCGTAGAGGGTAACACGAACACGAGGGGTCTGGGCAGCTGGCCTTCGCTAACGCGACCAGTATGACACGAACGCGAAGATGAAATTTGGGCCAGGAATCTTTGGCCTTCGCGAACGCGACCAGTATGACACGAACGCGAAGAGGAAATTTGGGTCAGGAACCTTTGGCCTTCGCGAACGCGATCCTTTAGTCGCGAACGCGAAGAAGGGCGGACCTGGGCTGGGCAGAATGTTTTTAAGCGGGGTTTGAGTTCATTTCACCCATTTTTCACACGGCTTGGGGCGCGTTTTGGAGCTTTTGAAGAGGAGATTTCATCATCAAGCATGAGGTAAGTGATTTCTACTAGTTGTGAGTTACATACAAGGATTATACACAGATTTAGACATGAAAATTTGTAGAACTTTAGGATTTTGAAGAAAAATATAGAAATTGGTATTTTTGGATTTTAACCCCGAAAAAGGCTATGGAATTGAATAGAAATTTGATAATTGAGTTCTTGAGATTATGGGTAACTTTTTCACCCAAATATTTCCGGAATCCGGGCACGTGGGCCCGGGGTGAATTTTAGGAATTGTTACCGTTTTTTGTTAGGGTAATTTATTTAATAGCCTAAATTCGAATTATTGAACATGTATTAATTATTTTATATAACTTTTGGATAGTTTCAAAACTTTTCGGCATCGAATTGAAGTTTTTACACGACATCGTGATCGGAAGTGGGATTTGAGACAAGGTAAGTCTCTTGTCTAATCTTGTGAGGGAGAAATTACCCCATAGGTGATTAAAATAATAACCGTTGCTAATTGTGGGGGCTACGTACGCACGAGGTGACAAGAATCCGTACGTAGCTACTATCTATGCTAAAGTCCGGGTAGTTTAGGACTCAAAATATGAATTATGTGTGTAAATTATATTCTTTATTTAATAAAACTATATTTAAAATATATTGTGAATTGTTAGGGAAAGATAGTAAAATATGGAAATCTTATATGCTTCATTTTCTGTTTAAATTAATTAATTGTTAAAATAAATTATTCATCCTCTGGAATTTATCTTATAATAAATATACTCTCCTTCCGGAGGTACATAAGAAAATGTCCTCCTTTCTTGTGGAGAGGGCCGAACGCCTCGGCAGGATAGATGCATCTATGGATCATGCCGCACGGACCTCGGTAGTGTACACGTTACTCTGGATCGGGCCGTACGACCTCGGCAGAAATCGTTCCCAATAATAATAATTACACGATACTTTGCTATTTTTTAATTGCAGCTTGTGAATTTAATTAATAGATTGAGAATTGTTGCATTTGAAGGAATTTGATTATTTATGTTGGTTAAATAAAATTATCGTTAATCCTGTGAATCATGTTGAATTAAATATTTTTTTATTTTTATTTTATTGATTACTATTATTGACCCTTAGTGAGTGTCAAAGTCGACCATCTCGTCTCTACCTCTTCGAGATTAGGCTTGATACTTACTGGGTACACATTTTTTACATACTCATGTTGCACTTGCTGCACATTTTATTGTGCATGTACATATATATTTAGCGGCCTTGCGGGCGCAGAGGTGTGATAAAAATGTGGGGACTTAGGTGAGCTGCATTCTATATTACGATCCGCAGTCAACAGAGTCTCCTTCAGAGATATTATATTTTTCCTGTCTAATTTGTATTTCGGACAGATGTTGTATTTTATTTTAGCTCCCTAGTAAATGCTCATGCACTTGTGACATCGGGTTTTAGGAGAAATTATGGGTTGTTTAGTAATTTAGTTGTTAAATTATTTATCACTTACTCTATGAGTTCTATCCTTATTATTTAATTGAGGAAATTTTGATTTCAAAAATACTAAAATGGGCAATTAAGTTAAACTGATTATGGTTGGCTTGCCTGACAGCGGTGTCTGGCGCCATCACGACCTTAATAGATTTTGGGTCGTGATAATAACATCCCGCGTTTTAGCCACCCTTATCACACCGTATGACTTCTAGTAGTTCCCCTACTAGCCATGCGTATCAAGCCACCCTTATCTCACCGTATGTGTTTCAACACCCGACCTTATACCACTGCATACGTATCAATATCATAATATTTCATAAATCGCACCTCAAGTGCCCAGATATCACAACATAATACAACTTGCACCTCAAGTGCTCACATATCACATCATATCACAAATTGCACATCAAGTGCTCAAATATTACAACATATCACAAATTGCACATCAAGTGCTCAAATATTACAAC